>DF242677.1:2465-52347 GCA_000507305.1 Breviolum minutum Mf 1.05b.01 | reverse complement strand
CAACACGGCAAGATTTTGGCTGGCAGTCAAAATACGAAGAGAGAGACAGAGATAGAGCCTCCAGCCCCCAAAGAGCCACACTTTTAATTTTTAACATTTGGTGCGCGTTTCACGGTTTTGGGATCGTTTAGTTTTGGAGTGCAGGCAAGCATGTTGCTGCAAAATAAGAACTAAAGTACCACCAGATATATGCTGCTTACCGCACTGCTTACCACATTTTCATAGCACGCTGCCGGCCGGTTTTTCTGCTTGGAGTAAATCTGTTGGCAATAGATGACCAAGTGGGAGGAGTAAATGCGAAGATCGAGTAGCCCAAGCCAAAAATCAAGAGCAAACAGCTTGTAGACTTTTTGCTTTGGAGCCATGGACGCAAACGTTCAAATGTTCATTGACTTCACGGGTGCCCCAGCCGACCAGGCACTGAGTCGTGCTGATTTTAGCAACTCAAAACAATACTTTTTTGCAAGCTGCAAGCCTTGCATCTAGGCTGCCATGTTCTTGGAAATGACGGGGGGCAACGTTGAAAGCGCTGTGGAAATCTACATGTCCAGCCAAGGAGGCCTCAAGTCTGCAATTCAAGCGATTGGAAACAGCAAATGAACAATCCGGAAGTCCAGATTTACATACCAAGGTGATGGTGATGTGCCTATGTTTGAAGTGCCGGAAAGTGTGCCGGAGGCTCGCGTCATCCGTGTTCTGAACTCGCTTCTTTGGTGCATTTTTTGCTGTACAAGAAAAGAACAAGAAGAAGAAGAAGAAGAAGAAGAAGAAGAAGAAGAAGAAGAAGAAGAAGAAGAAGAAGAAGAAGAAGAAGAAGAAGAAGAAGAAGAAGAAGAAGAAGAAGAAGAAGAAGAAGAAGAAGAAGAAGAAGAAGAAGAAGAAGAAGAAGAAGAAGAAGAAGAAGAAGAAGAAGAAGAAGAAGAAGAAGAAGCAGAAGAAGAAGAAGAAGAAGAAGAAGAAGAAGAAGAAGAAGAAGAAGAAGAAGAAGAAGAAGAAGAAGAAGAAGAAGAAGAAGAAGAAGAAGAAGAAGAAGAAGAAGAAGAAGAAGAAGAAGAAGAAGAAGAAGAAGAAGAAGAAGAAGAAGAAGAAGAAGAAGAAGAAGAAGAAGAAGAAGAAGAAGAAGAAGAAGAAGAAGAAGAAGAAGAAGAAGAAGAAGAAGAAGAAGAAGAAGAAGAAGAAGAAGAAGAAGAAGAAGAAGAAGAAGAAGAAGAAGAAGAAGAAGAAGAAGAAGAAGAAGAAGAAGAAGAAGAAGAAGAAGAAGAAGAAGAAGAAGAAGAAGAAGAAGAAGAAGAAGAAGAAGAAGAAGAAGAAGAAGAAGAAGAAGAAGAAGAAGAAGAAGAAGAAGAAGAAGAAGAAGAAGAAGAAGAAGAAGAAGAAGAAGAAGAAGAAGAAGAAGAAGAAGAAGAAGAAAGAAAAGAAGAAGAAGAAGCAGAAGAAGAAGAAGAAGAAGAAGAAGAAGAAGAAGAAGAAGAAGAAGCAGCAGAAGAAGCAGAAGAAGCAGAAGAAGCAGAAGAAGAAGAAGGAGAAGAAGAAGGAGAAGAAGAAGAAGGACTCAAAAACAAAAGCCAACAGCGACAGGAACAGGAACAACAACAGCAACAACAACATGCAATTTGGATCAGAATGAGCCATAATAGTTGTGAGAATTTGCTCTTGATCGACGGTGGCCTTGGAAGGGACTTGTCTTTTTGGAAAGGTCAGTGAGGCTTCGGTGCCCCCTTGGTGGAATGTTATTTGGCCAGCATTACAAGAGCCGCCGGATGCTTGGCGCTTGCAACGCCTGGACAGTGGTGGAGGCAACATGCTGCAACATTGCAATGCGATGTTGCACCCTTCTCACGCTCTGTCCGCAGGATGGGCCGGTGGCATACCACAACCAAAGAATGGACCTTGTGGAGTCATTGCTGTTGTTCATGCCCTGGTCCTGGCCAAGCAATACAAGCGTCCTACGGACCAAATTCAGGCGACTGGGCATTTGGTAGATTTTACGAAGGATCCATTTTGGCTGTGGGCCGGTGTGTCAATGGCTGCCAATGGTTGCCGATTCGTTTCGTGACTTCCTGCAGGTTTGTGCAGATGATGTGGCCAGCGTCATTGGTGACATCCTCTTGCGATGCAGGGAAGATGGTTCACCTGTGCGACTCTGCAAGCCGAAGCAGACAGGAGAGGTTGGGATTGCACCTTTGTTTGGAAGCAGAGGATGGAAATGGGAAGACAACATATGTGATGATTTGATTGTACAACAGCATGATATTGTCATATACTACAGTACGTGAGGATTTACTGCTTTCAAATCAGGCCAATACGGTCCTGCTGCTGATTTGGACATAGTGGATATTTCTGGTGAAGAAGCTGTCAGACGTGCGGCTGCTGTCTCAGACAAGACAAACTCAAGGGCGTTCTGATACGTCGGTTTGGTAGGTAAGGTGTAGGAGGAGTACTTGCTTTGACATGATCATTGGACACCCTTTTTACTTTCGTATGCCATTTTGGCTAGAGTTGGGGTGATCAACCCCCTGAAGATTTTTGTTCTTTCAAGGCTTTGCCTGAGAACTTTTTGCCTTCTCTCTAGGGCCTGGGGGTTGATCATGCCGAATGCTCTGGACAGACAGCAGCAGCTGTTGGCTGGGCAGTCCAGATTTCCACCTGCTCGGGGTCGTGATGATGACACGAGCTCGGTGTTGTCTTGGAACACTGTTCAGTCATCAGCTGCAGCCGATCCTGAAACCGATGATGAGTTGCCACTGCCTCCAGCGGATCTGAAAGTGTCAAGGACATCCCGGAGAATGCTCCTGCAGGGGAACGTAGTGGTCGTGGTCAGCCTTCTCAGGCCTCAGCTCCAGCAACTGAGGCAGCTCGCAATTTGGTGGATCACACCAATGAGACACCAGTGGATCGCAAGCTCAGGAAGCAGCAGGAGCAGGCTCGCAATAGAGGACGTCGAGGAGTTCGCTGGGTCCAGCTTGGTGCTCACAACGCGATCAACGTGGAGCTTCCACACCATATCCAACAAGTCGGTTCGGGAGCCGGCGAGCGGTCCATCTTGATTTTGGATCACAGGGACCAGAGGCTCCAGAGCCCTTATCAGGGTTGGCTGGTGGATGAGATTTTGACGAACGCTCATGCGAAGGTCAACATCCTCTCGGACTCCAAGTTGGTCAGATCTCCGACTACGGGCTACCACTTCAACGTCTTCTTGCTCAAGACGCTGGACAACTTTAAGTTGGTTTTTGCTGGGAGCATGACCTCCTATGGATCAGTGCCCTGTGGGAAGTGGGAAACAGCAACCGCTCGGGTCTTTTCTCACAGCGCATTTCAACCCTTTTGTTGGCCGGTCATGAGGGATGACTCCCCAACGTGGGTAGATCTGAAGGTGAAACTCGAAGGTGACTTGCTCATGCACTTATCGTTCGGACTCTGATATGACAGTGCAGGTGAACCACATCAGCGATACACTGATCAGTGTTCTCCAAGCCACACCTTTCATACCCACTTTCGTGGTCACCATTTTTCAGGGCTGGAGGGTGGTCACATGCTCGTGGGAAGTTGGAGGCCGCATCTATGCGATCTCTGAAGGCGGCATTGTGGTTTCTCTCGATTATCCACTTTGCCACGTGGAGCTGAGGCTGGTCAGCATTTCGTCTGCAGATGCGTTCGGGATGGACGCAGACAGGATCGAATTTCGCTTCTGGAGTGCAGCCGATCGGCTGGACGTTGCCTGCAGTTCCTGTTCAGTTCCACCTTCGTGGCTTGTGGTGTCTCGTGTTTCGGGACCAACGCTCATTCAGAATGCGAACTGGTGCAGAAAGAAGTTCGCTCGTATCGAAAGTCCAGACCAAGCTCTTCAGTTGGCTCAGCTGGCGTCAGTTCACGCCCATTGGACTGCAGCGATCAATGCAGAGAGCGAGGCAGACACTGGACCACGCATCTCTGCTGTGGCTGTGGAAAGCCACGCTGAGAACATGCACCTCATCTCTGAGAGTCCGCTCTTTCGGAAGGACAAGGTCATCGTGAGCATGGATGCGCTCGCATTGCAAGCCCATGATCCGGAGACAGAGCAGCAGTCAGCAGTTCTGCCACCTATCACGGGGCCAGCAGTGCAACCTGCGTCAGAAGTGACCAACTCTCTGAAAGCTATCGCTGGTCCTCAACGTGCCGCAGATGGTCCGTGGATTCCTCAAGCTGATCAGCCCTCGGTGTCCATCACAGAACCTGGTATGGCTCCAGTTGCAGATTCTTGGATGTCAGCAGAAGGGACTTTGGCACCAGCTCGGCGTACCTTGGAGCAGAGGAGAGGTGATCAGATGGCTTACTCGGCCATGACACCTGCTGGGTTCATTCAGCAGGTTGAGTCAATGCAGAATGAGGGCGCTCGAGTGAACGTTCACTATGACTCCTCGGTCACTGTGGAGGAGATTGGTGGATCATTGGATGGATCAGCTGGGGCTTCTACCTCGGCGGCGCCTGTGTCATATGGACCACAGCGTAGATCTTGAAAGGTGATCATCCTTTGATCAGAGTACAGTAGCTTCTTGCTTTGCGTTTTTATTTTGTCTCGATCGAAGGACGAGACCGATCAATTGAGTGCAGGATTGCACGTGCTCGACGGCTCGTGAGTCACGTCGGCTCTGATCAGTCCGTGAGCATGGAAAAAGAGTGAGAGCCGCTCGGGCAAGGCAGCTCGTGAATGTCACACTCAAGTGGTTGTACGTTCAGAGTCGCGCCGTTGCATTTGAGCAAGCATCACTTTTCAGTACCCTGCACAACGATCGATTTCAGCATTTCAAGTTTTTCAACTGCAGGTTGGTAATCTCAGATGGGCAGTTGTGGGATCTCAGGGTTTCATTCGTTCATGAGTGCAAGCGTCAGCCGGACCATATCTGAGATTGATGTTTTTCATGCATGTGCTCATGAGACGTTCATAAACTTGAGTGAAGCCGTTCGTGTCATTTCTTTTCGATGCAGCGCACTGTTCATGTGATTCTTGCAGACGCTGAGATTGTGTTTGTGATCTTTTTCTTTTGAGTCATGATCATGGCCCAAGCTAATAGATGGACTTTGAAGATCCTTTCCCTCCCCGTGTTCGATGACTCGTTCGCTCAGGCAATGATGTCGACACCGCTCGGGGATCTGGCATTTGTGTCAGCCATGAACGCGAGCTCAGCTTCTGATTTTGCTCAGAGAGTTTTTCAATTGTCTAGCAGTTTTGAGCCTGCGGTCGCTGATGTGTTGCGTAGTGATGCTTCTCGTTTAGAACAGTTCTGGTTTCTAGCTATTGCTTCCGAGAAACTTTTTCTGGAGTCAACTGCTTTTCAGCTGAGATTTGGACTGTGCGAGAACAGAGTCGTACGACATGAGTCGTCGCCCATTTCGAAACTGCGCAAGGAGGCGGCCATAAGATCTCTAGTGGCTAAGCCTTCAGATAAATCAAAGAGGCTCAAGGTGACAGAGGCTAGCTCGTCCAACACACCTCTCTTAGACAAAGAGAATGCCGAAAAAGCTCGATGGGCAGTGCGGCTCGAAGCCATTGGCCGAAGGGCCGGCGCCGAAGCTAAACTGTTCACAAGAGATGATCAGTCTGAAGATCTCTCGACTGCAGAGATGGCAAAGTTGAAACAGCTCGTGCTGATCTCTGGAGCCCCAAGAACGATGGCAGCACACATTCGTTCGTTCGAGAGGTTTGAAATTTTTCTCAGCATGCAAGGCACAGCATGCTATCCAATTTCGATCGACAAAGTACTTAAGTATACTCTCGATCTGGATAAGAGGGACTGTGGCCAATCGGTCATACCAGCTTTCAAGACTGCTCTGAAGTGGGTAGCCTCGAGGCTGGCTATCGACCTGCCAGACTTGGACGATCGTAAGAGAGTGTCGTGGTCAAGAGAGCCAAAGTTCTGAAAGAAGCAGTGCCAATCCCTATCGAGATTGTCGGAGGCCTTGAGATGCTCGTGGTAGGCAGAGATCTGCCTGATCCCGCAAGACTCTTCATCTGGTGGCTTCTTTGCATGATCTTTGCATCCCTTCGATTTGATGACGCTCTCCATGTGAAGCCAGATGAGCTCAAGATGCAGGATGAAGGGCTCTTCGGGGTTGCCTTGCAAACCAAGGTCGATCGGAAGCGGACTGGTACGAGATTCATCGTCCCATCAGTCGGTTTCAAAGATTCTACTTGGCTCCAAGTAGGTTGGCAACTTCTTCAAGATGACTTGTGTCTGTCACCAGATCGTGACTATTGGATCCAAGAGCTTAATACCAGGGATGCTTTCTCCGAGCGCCCGCCTACACATCAGAGGACAGTCAAGTGGCTGCAGTTCTTCTCAGGGCTGGTGGTGGAAACATTGGCATTGCACTCTGGATCCAAGGCATTGACCATGGGCACCGTTCTCAAGCTCTCTGCCCATTCTTGTCGAGTTACTCTCCTCGACGCTGCGGTTCATGCGGGCAGATCTACAGAGGAGATCGGCTTGCAAGCGAACTGGAAGGATCCTGGACCGCTAGTGCTCAAGTACACCAGAAATCGCTCTTCAGTCCCCGCAACGATGATCAAGCAGTTGGTGCGAGATCTGACTCAAGAGAATCATCCGGTGGTGGAGGATGAGAACACAGCTCTGACTGATGCTATCGATGATGATCTGGATGGGATGGAGTTCTTCACGAAGACCCCGGCTCCGGGCAGCTACTATGACTACAAGTTTCATGTCGCCGCCCGTGGTGACCCTGACACTATCGCTTGCAAGAAACTTCTTAATTCAGAATGCATGTGAGTAGGTAGCGTTTTGCCGGATCCATCTGTTTTGTGCAAGGCTTGTGCCAAAGCTCGGCCTGACATTGCTGCATACGTAGCATCGCCAGTCGCTCAATAAGAAAAAGGAGCGCTTGGCTAAAACTATCTTAGATATGGTCCGGACTGATCAGTCCTCATGAAGGAATGGCTCTCACTCGCGGGAGCTGCAGTGTTAAGGCTCAGCACTGTCGTGAGGGTGAGTCCTGAACCATGGTCGACCGTACTAAGTACCCCGTAGACAAAGTGCCAGATCTGGCACTAAGGCAGGTGTTCGGCAGACAGAAAGTGTCAGAGCCGCTTTGCCTGCTCATGGCAGATGTGGGACTCACTACGTTGGAGACATTTGCAATGCTCGGGGACACTATTCGCACAGTCAAGAATACTCTCAAAGCGATCGTTGCAGATGACAATAGGTTTGGCGACAGTGTAGCCAAGCAAGAGTTAGCTCTGACTATGGAAGATCTGCTCCACAATGCAGGAGCACTACGCCAATCGGCGAGCCAAGATCGAAGGGGATCCTTCCAAGGTGCCAGAAATCCCGGGTGATGATCATGCAGAATTTCGTGAACAATTTGTGGCTGCTCACCCAGATGTTCTTCTGCCACCCCATCGTGAACCTCACCGCAAGTTGGTGGAAAGGATCCAACGTGACTTCCTCGTTCATGGAGCAATCCCGTTCTACCAGGTGGGTGAGTCCCGCACCAGGAGTGAGCAGGTTGTTCTCCAAGACAGCTGAGGACCTGATCAAGGTGGTGGTGACTGATCAGCCGGTTCAGGCAGCGTCTGAATCTCAAGTCATTGACAAGCTACATGCATTCTTTGTGGGGTTGAGTACCTCAACATTTGCGAGTTCACAGTGGCAGCTGGTCCGCCCAAGTACCTGGCAGAGCTCGAGGAGTGGAGGCATGAGAATCGTGGATTAGCTCTCCTGTTGGCGGTGGACAGTCTCATGAGGAAGAAAGCCCATCGGCTCAACCATGATCAAAGGAAGACATATCCCACCTTCTCCTCTGCTCTGCTCGAGGTCTTGGTGAACCACAAGCAGCTGTGGAATGACGCTCGCTCGAGTGCTGAACTGGACAAGTTCAATCAGGCAGGACAGCAAGCGCCAGCCACACCCCCAAAGGGTCGCAAGCGCTCTCGGTCGAGATCTTCTACACCTATACCAAGCTCTCCCCCAGGCCAGGAAGAACAAAGCTCATTAGACAAGGCGCGCTCGCGAGACAGGTTGCGGAAAATGAGAGGGCCTGGGATGAAGTTGTATCAGGATGTTTTGGTTTGAGCTCAGTTTGTGGCAGGCCTGATGTCTCTCGACTCTCGCCCCACTCTTCTGGTCGCTCTACCTTTTTATCCTGCTGCTCTGCATGCTTCGCCCCCTGTCTTGCTCTGGGTCTTTCGTCTACCCTTTCGCGACCTGTTTTACCCCATGCCTGAACAGGTCTTTTAAAAAGTTTGCGTCCGCAACAGTGAGTGTTCAATGAAACGATTGTTCACATGAGTGTTCATGTCGAAGAGCGAGTAGTTCTCATACGTCGGTTTGGTAGGTAAGGTGTAGGAGGAGTACTTGCTTTGACATGATCATTGGACTACCCTTTTTACTTTCGTATGCCATTTTGGCTAGAGTTGGGGTGATCAACCCCCTGAAGATTTTTGTTCCCAACCCAGCCCGCCCTTGTGGTTACATTTTTGGGTGGGGGGATGAAGTTGTATCAGGATGTTTTGGTTTGAGCTCAGTTTGTGGCAGGCCTGATGTCTCTCGACTCTCGCCCCACTCTTCTGGTCGCTCTACCTTTTTATCCTGCTGCTCTGCATGCTTCGCCCCCTGTCTTGCTCTGGGTCTTTCGTCTACCCTTTCGCGACCTGTTTTACCCCATGCCTGAACAGGTCTTTTAAAAAGTTTGCGTCCGCAACAGTGAGTGTTCAATGACACGATTGTTCACATGAGTGTTCATGTCGAAGAGCGAGTACTTATTAGATTCACATTTGTGTATCGATGACACTTGCAGAGTGAATCCACATTGCCTGAAGATCTCCAAGGTCTTGGAGCGCATTGCCGATTTTCAAGGACCCGGAGGCATCATAGACTTGGTGTACTCGGCAGTTTTTACCCGAGGCCGGAGATGAATTGGGGTCGGTTTGCCAAGGGTTTTGCACCATAAAAGCTGTGGTTGCAAGTCGATTTGTATAGTCTTATTCTTGGCCAGGTTTCAGACGCTAAGTGTTCAATAGGTTTTCATTGACCGTTCTTTATGCTGTGCAAGGGAAAGGCAGTGTTCAGAGTAAGTTGACAAATCAGGATGATTCAGCTTGTGTCTCTACAAATTTGACACAAGCTGGCAAATCCCACAATCGCTGCAATCCCAGGTGTGGAAAAAGTGAAGCACGAGTGCCTCCTTGAGCATGGGGAGCTGCCTCTGGTGCCCAAGTGCCTTCGCTCAACCGATTCCTGAAACTGCATGTATCCGGCTTCAGCATGTTTGGTCTGGTGACGACATCCTGAGAATGAAAGGGATAATAGGCCGAAACAAGCCTTGGAAGGATTGCGCCAATATGCATGCTCACATATGAATCATGTGAACCATATTTAGAAATGGACTGACATGCATGTCATGCTAGCTCTTACGTTTTGTCAGATCTTGCTCAGGAACTTCGACTGTTGGCTTTGCAGCACTGAGCTACTTTCCTTGCTAATGAGGGGCTCTGCAATGGGAAATGTGGGCGCGCATTCTGAGGAAGGTTTGGGCCTTGGTTTGCCATGTTTGTCTTTACTTTCTGGTCCGAGAGTTTTGATGCAATGCAGCTAGAGGTCCGAACACAACTTGGGAGGGACACAACACTGTTGGTCTCCTCTCGAAGAGCGAAAAGGACACTGCCAAATATTGAAAAGCTCGCTGCTGTATCGAGATACAACAACGCAGCTCTTTTTCTTTCGCTTTGGCCAGTGCAGGACAAGGGCGTCCCCATTGCTGATGCTCTGAAGAATCCGCTAACTCCTGCATGCACCTCAAGTCATCGTTCGATGCATTTACATCGTTCAACGCATTTATGGCTTGCAAGACTTTCCCTTGTTCACTGCAGAGGCAAACATATTTTGCACATTTATAGTGAGTCTCTTCAAGCTTAAAGCGATGCAGTAGGAGTCCTTTCTTGATCGTGTTCGCATCCCAAAAGTTCTCTTCCAAATGGGCTGTATCTCTTTGATATTCTTTTATCTTGGTCCTCTTGGTTGGCTCTCGGTTTGTGATTGTACTGTTGTACGACCGCCATTGCTTTGCATTCTGCATTCGTCTCTAGTGCTCTCGGTCTAATGCACAAGCAAACGAATAATTTTGTAACAGAATGGCTAGTGACAACAGGGAACCAGAAGCAGAAATGCTCGCATGTATGTAATAGTATGGCGGTGAGGCTTGGAAAAGACAAGAGTTCTAGCCTGGATGGTACACCTATCCACCAGCAGATGACATGAAATGAAATGACAAAGCAGTTTATGATGTTGATGACTGTTTCGGCTCTGTTTAGGACTTGTATGAGAGAGCTTGGACGGATGCAGCTAAAAAATGCAAACAAGTATATAAACGGATGAGAGATCAAATCGATAAACAGAAGAGACACTAGAAGAACTACAATTTCTCATCAGCCCCTCTTCCCAAATACGAATTCCAAATCCACATCATGGATATGATGAGCTTTATGAAATGAGCCCCGGTATGGGCTGGTGTGCATTCACAGTTTTAGGAAGAAGTCATATCGTTTAAATGGAAACCGAAGACGAGTAAGAATCTACGGACGTGTGAAAAGGAGAAGGCATCGAACATATGGTGTAGAGATATATCATAATGCTCACTCATGCCAATCAAGCTGAGAGACTAATTCGAACGCTTAAAGGAATGATTGCGGAGCCACGGGTTTAAATGTTGAAGGCATCGCTGAACAAATACAACACTAGGCAAGCGCATATCTCAACGAAAACAGCGCTTTCTGAAGCACACAAGTTGACAATGCCATGTCTGCAAAAACTAAGTTACTTTCCTTTGCTCTTCGAGTTTTCCGTTATTGAAATAAGACATTACTAAATTACTACGCTGAAACCACTAGTTTTGCACTATGTTTGTTGAAAGGAGTATTAACTCCTGAATACGTTTTCAAACAATCATGAATATGCCTATTGGACGTATTTGTTAATGAGTGTCCGAAAATATCTCTTGCATTCTGCTTTTCTGAAAAGGACAAACCCGCGAATTCAAAAAGTTGATGAACATGGGAAAACACTCTTCGTCTCGTACAATCTACTTTTTGAACAACAGTGAATATGCTTATTGAGGAAGATATTCTCTAATTATACAATCTGGCAAATGTAATGGTATTGTTGGATCTCTCTTTAAAATAGGATGGCAACTGGTTTAGCTCCTACAGTCCTCATCCGATAATTTGGTGACTCCTGCACTGTACTTATTGATTTTTCCCAACATTGAACAGTAAAAGACAAATCAGGTAAACATGGGGAGCTATCTATCGTAATCAGTTTCTTTTGCTCGATTTATAGGCTAGAAATGGTGCTTATGGCGGAGTGGTCTGTCCCGGCAAACTGACGCTGCGGGCAGGGGTCCTTTTTCCATTTTAGCTTTCCCTGAAGTCCCACCCCATCTCGAAGGTCTGGATTCTTCATGGTGGGGATCACTTCACCGTAGCGTGGTCTTCTGCAGCGACGCCAACAGAACCAGGGAGCAAATTCAAGTCTTTCGGCTTTGCAAGTTTTGAAGGCTGCAAACGCAGACAGGATGCGAATAGTTTTGCACAGAAGCCCTTGTTGATTTTAGACAACAGTTGTGAGAAGTGATTGACTTCAGAGCTGTGAATCCAGGCTGCACCATTGGAATGGTTTGCCACCAGGTGGGGGCATGCTCCTATGCAGAAGAAATGGTGATTCTGGGAAAGAAGAAATGATCAAGAGATAGAAATTCATATTGTGTGGCAGGACCAGGCTTTTGCAATTTTTCCGCAAAAAGCTTATTAGTTTACGTATTGTTGTTGTTCTCTCCTTTTGTCCCCCGTCATTTGTCTCGAACATTGCCTCCCTGAGCCTTAGTCTCCCTTTCTCACCTTCATTTGTCTCCCAGCGGTGGCTGTGTGTGCCCTTCATTCATTCCCCAATCAGGCTATTGTTGGGGTTCTCAATGGAACCGAGATGTATATGGTCAGGCCCAGGTGTTGTCGTAGTCGTAGTCGTAGTGGTAGTTCGCTCCGGAAGTGGTGACAGTAGTGGTGGTAGTCGTCATTGTTTCGTGGTCGTCCTCGTCCTTGTCCTTGTGTAGTAGTTGGACGGATAAGAGTTGGAATTGTTTGTGTGATCACTTTATTTTGATCAAAGAAGTGGCTTCTGCTTTGTATGGCTTATGACATAAATCATTTCTGTTTGCGTTCTATGTTTGGGGTCTACGCTGTTCTAATTTTTGTCTCGTGAGACATATCAAAGTGCAGCTTCCAGGGGGTCCACGCCTTGCAGAGATGGACATAACAGCCACTAAGGCAGGAGCTGTGGGATCAAAACGAATCAACATTTTGTAATTAGCATTTCTGCACGTGTGACCCTTTGCAGGGCGCGATCTCACAAGGGGCATCGCCATCGAAATTTTACAAACCGGAGCCCGGTGAGATTGAAGAGGTGCAATTCTTTGCCTCCTCCCCTCCTCAACTTGTTGACAAATTGCACAATGTCGTGTCTCGGTCTAGACACTAGCTTGCTGGGATACAACCGTCATGTGGCACGATGTGGCACCAGCAATACTGGGATTTTGTTGCAGAATTCAGGACGCACGAGCGTTGTGCTTTGTAGGTTGTTCAAGCAGATCCTGATGACAAGAAGAAGTATCCAGAGCAGTACAGAAAATGGCGCTATGAGGCCAGATGGACAAGCAGGACAAGTCGTTTAGGAGAGAAGGGTATGGAAACTGGTACGAGATTTGTTTCAGAAAATGGACTCATAAATATGCACAGTGTCCCCTTGTGGAAGGTGATGCTTGCCTTCGATCGCTGCTTGACTGCATTTCCAATGGATGAGCTGCTCGAAGCTCATGAACCAGCTGCATCGGAGGTCCAGACCTTCAAGGTGAACCACGGCCAGCAGATGCTGCACCAGAGCCAAAGTTTGACCGGGAGGACATGGCCGAGCATAAACTCTCAAAGGGTCAAAAAGTTTCGGTGCCGTCGGACCGTCGCCAATCATTTGTTCCGTAGCATCAACCATGTGTGCAACTCTCCTGACAGTGCAACAAAGCAGTCATGTGTAACAAAGCACTGGTTTCTGCAAATTCCCCAAAATAGTACAGTACTATTTCAGCACCGGAAGCTTAAACAACTGCCCCTTTAAGAATAAAAACACACACACACACAGAGTGAAGTTGGGCAATCGGACAGTTCCTTCACACTCACACACACCGTCTTTAAGTGCTCTTGACTTTGTGCCTTTCTCCTAAACGTCAGAGCCAGGACCCGCGATACCAGCGGCCCGGTGCCTGGAGATGCTGCCTTTGCTATGACCGGAGGCTTCAAAAACCCAGAGTTGCAGTGAAGCTGCAAACGTAATTCATCAAATGGGAGGCGTACATGGAGAGCAGGAATCAAAGTGCCATCGTGAGATTGCATCAAGGTACAAGACTATGGACTTTAATTTGGTGCCAGCTGATAGTCCAGATTGGTGCCCAAAATGTGAAAAGCCGCGGAAGGAGTGGCCCAGCTGCAAATGTGACCAGTTGGCCTGTTAGATCCAATGTTTCCAGGGATTGAAATAAGACTTGTTTGACGGCTTTCTCTCTTTCGGCAGATCAACCCATGAACCCAGGTGTGGTTGGTCCCTCTGGATACCATTTGATGAACTGCCGCCAAAGCGACAGGCTTGGGACACGCACTTTACCACGTGGGAGAATAGTTTTTACCACTTCGGAAGTGGCTGGTGCAATGAAGCGACCCATGAAGCCAGATGAAAGCGTTATTGTATTGGTTGTAGAGCAGCACGAAGAATACATGGACTGCATGGTCAGAGTAAGGTATGGTCGTATGGTATGTTGATGTCGTTTCTTGAGTTTCTGCTTCTCCTGTGACCATGGCTGGATGGCTTGTAAATTCCTTTTGGTTCCTCATGTGCATCAAGGCATTCTTTTTTCACACACCTCTTCTGCAGCCATTGATTTAAGTGATTTAAGGGAACATTTCTTTTCTGGAAAGCTTAGAACGGTGCTGATGCACCCATGAAAAGTGGCTCACTTGGCTCGCTTCTATCTAGATATTGGTAGCAACCAGATAAAGGCTGCCCTTCTAAATTTGTGTTCATGTAAGTAGTCCACGAGTGATCGTACCGAAAATCATACCATAAAGATGATTAGAAACCCATACAAAACGATAGGGGACTCACTAGTGTTGCTAATGAACAAATTATAAAGATATATAAAGCATATTATGTTGTCTCTCAAGTCTAGATACTGATATGTGAGGCGAGGCGTTGGTTAGGCTCGCTTGCACATCGCCAGGCGGCATTGATGTCGCAGTATGCCAAGAAGATTGAACCGCTACTGGGAACAAAATGGTGTCTTGACTGCAATCTAAAGCTGTTTCTTGACCTGGAGATGGAGTGTTTCCCTTCATGAAAGATCCTGATCACCTTCCAGTGGAAGGCCAGAAGCAGAGATCGTGGAGGTCAGTGGTCGGGGACTCCCTGACTGCTAAGAGCTTGTGTTGCTGAATGTAGCCCTGAAGACCTTTGGTCAGTGTACAGGAAGGGTGCAACAAGTAGCAGCTCAAAAATGGATGACAGATGCGCACCTGCACTGTGAGTATGGAATATAATATTATATATTTTTTTTGCAGGCTCGCAGAAGCGACGGTCTGGAATGGAAAGTTCTTGAGAGGGTTCACGGCTTCTTTTTTATTTTCGAACTTCCGAGAGCGATTGGGCTCAAACTCAAAACATTTGTGTGCATTGAACAAATGCACGGCCCAACCGTAGATGTGCAGTGTCAAGAGCAGAGGCGAGAGTCTGTGGAATCTGAGAGGGATTGAAATAATTTCGAAGCGAAAGATCCACCTGTCCACCAAAAAAACCTGGCAAATTGTGGACAGTGTTTCCTTCATCCAACTCTCTGACTCTTTACATTTGAAGTCCCGGCCACCCTCTTGTATTCTTCTAAACTCTTAGTCGTTCTTTTCCAATCTTTTGCTGCTGCAAAACCATTCATTGAATTTCATTTTGTCATTCTTAGACTGCATGGAAGCTTGCTCCACTTGCCTAGCTTGCTCATGCTTGCCCTGAGGTTCTGGCGGACCCTGTGAAAAGATACATGCAGGCTGACTCATCTTTCACATCCTTGGTGCTGAAGCGTGTCCCGCCTCGCTGCACGAGCGCTGTGCTCGTAGAGATGCTGGACAAAATTGCCGAAGGCCAATATGATTTCGTGCATTTGCCCTATGACATACGGAACCACAAGAACCTATCCCTTGCCTTCGTTAACTTCCTTGACCACACAACTGCGGCGAGCGCTTTGCGATGGTTGTCCACTGCAACGAACTGTCCGCAGGGCTTAGCACCAAGCACTCAGGTACATTGGGGCCAGATCCACGGGCTTGGCCCCAATCTAGCGCACTTCATTGCCAGGTTTGGCATGGCGGCTCTTGACCCACCTTACGCACCTTTCGTTTTTCTCAATGGCATCTGTGTTTCACGCCCAAGGCAGATAGTGGGGAAACTTGGATGCAATCCGAGCGGAGTATTGGTAGAATTGAAACCATGAATTTCAATTGCTAGAGAATCAGAGAAGCAGACCCCGACTTTGGGACTTTTGCCAAGAGATTGCTACAGATTCGATTGAGATGACTTGGCAAGCATTGGGTAGTTCTATTCCAGTTTTGTTATTGACTCATCGCCTACTGTTCTGCTCTTGCAATGCTGCTTTGCAGCCTTGAAGTATCCACCATGATCTTCATGCTTTTGACATGATACCAAGGAGTTTCATAACTCCCACCATGTATCGAACGGCAAAACGGCTAGTGCAGCAGCGTGCTTACGCAGGTCAGGGACTTTTGAGAACATTTTCAAACACTGATTTGTAACGCTAGCATGGTTTTTGAGTATGCTAGTGAATTGATAATTAGCTGATACTATCGTGTTTGAAACCTGCGTCCGCAAAATCGTTTGAAAAGGAGATGCTTGAAACAGACCCAGATTTGCCTTCAGATGCTTTATATCAGGTGAAAACTTGGGGGAAGCAGCCAATTTCGATGAATTCTGGCGCCGTCGGCAACAATTGAGCAATCTTTGTACTTTGCCGTGGGACGACGACTCTTGGTACCGAACTGATAGAGGCAGTGAACACGTATGAGTTTTGATACAGACTGACGAACGGCGCTGCTTGAAGCTGCAAGTGAGGGTACTGGCCGTACTGGTAGAAATTGTTGTCCGCGAGAATTTTACTCAAGTTGATGCATGACCCAGCATGTGACACACTTTAGTAAGATTTTCATTGGTATCGGTATTATTGACAAGAAATGACGCGCGATGCCTTTGTTCCAAGGAAATCAGAAGGTGCCTGATTCACTTGGAGTCGGACTATGCAATTCTTCGCTTATGATCAGAGTGATCCTTGGCAGAACATAATCCAATTCTATTATATGAATATCTAATGATGTTGATTCATCGATGTTGAAAAAGGCACGCTAAGGTATCGTTAGTTTCTGACATAGTTGACAAGAAGACAGGGTCTGCGAAGAAGCTTTGGAGAAACACCCTAGTTGAACCGAAGTTGAGGCGCCAAGCTTCTGATGTGTCAGTTATGCTTTATCAATGTGAACTCGCATCATGTCGCACTCTGCTAGGACCCCAGCAAGTGGTAGGCACAGCCTACACAGGACAATGCTTGTTGCTGTTTGGAGCTGTTTGGTGGCAAATGTGGGAGGTCGATCCTATAGACTTCTCGACACAGCTGTGCTTTTGTCAAAGACATTCCAGGTTTGTGATGTCGCTGTTGTCGCTGCTGTTGTTGTTGTTGTTGTTGTCCTTGTTGTCGTTGTTGTCGTTGTTGTCGTTGTTGTTTGTTGTCGTTGTTGTCGTTGTTGCTGTTGTTGTTGTTGTTGTTGCTGTTGTTGTTGTCGTTGTTGTTGTTGTTGTTGTTGTTGTTGTTGTTGTTGTTGTTGTTGTTGTTGTTGTTGTTGTTGTTGTTGTTGTCGTCGCTGTCGCTGTCGCTGTCGCTGTTGTCGTCGTCGTTGTCGCTGTCGATGTGGNTGTTGCTGCTGCTGCTGCTGCTGCTGCTGCCGCTGCTGCCGTTGTCGTGCAGTGGTCGTAGTCGGGTTGCTGGCCGTCGTGGATTTCTTTGTCGCCGTGTCGTTTTCCACCTGTAGTGTTGCAGCTGATTTACTTGAGGAGCCATCATCCGAATTGATGGATTCTAATAGCAGACCCTTGGCACATTCTTGGTGTATTCCCTCAATGCTCTCTTCAATGCTCTCATTGCATTCAGCCATTGCACCATTGCCTCGGTTTGCTTACATTTGCTGAGGTTTTACGGTAGTATTAACCATTTGCGAGCAAATTGGCAAGAGCTATCGTTCGGCAAGAGCCAACAAAGATATGATATCTATTTACAAAGGACCGCCTGGGCTTTTGCTTCGAGGGCACACGGTGTCACTAAATGCACAATATTGCACAATACTATTGACCTTTCAACTCGTGTTGCCTCAATTTCGGGCTGATGTCAAAATTTAAAGCACGCAGTGCAGCAAGCTCTGATTTTCCTTTGCAAAGGAGTCACCTCTAGCGTTAACGAAGTGTGCCGTGCTTCTTGGCTAGTCTTGGGGTCGATTCCATCCTCCTGTTTGTGTAAGTATTCGTTACTGGAAGTTGAAGAGATTGAAGGAGGCAGGGTCAGCATATTCAGTGTGCAAACACTGGAATATGGAGTCACTCTGAAGTATGCAAAGCGGAATCCATAGCACTTTTCAAAATGGAACTACGCACTCCCTGTCAACATGAAGCGTTTGCAATCCAGAACCTTCTTTCCTGTTGTGTTTGCAATCCAGTCTATTACCTTCGAGGTTTTGAGATACACCCTCGATTCTGGCTCAGTATTGAAACCCAAAATATCTAGTACGTTTCAAAACTTGCAATGTCGGATCCCCGAACGCCAAGAACTCTGGTTTCAGCCATGTCTTTTGCACAATAAATCAAGGCAAACAAAACTGAAAGACCACCAAGTATCAAAGCTAGGAATCTTTCATTTTCTTTCATTTTATTCATTTTGTACAGAATCAGAACAAAATCTTCACTAGCAGTTTTGAATCCTTAAGTTTTCTGGTCAAAAGATTTGGGGCAAAAGCAGTAAAAGAAGAGTTTTTCCCAAAATCTAACATTGATTTTGCAGAATGTGTTGAACCTGGATTGAGTTTGCCATGTGTCCTTTTCTCGTGAGGCTGCAACATGTAATTAGTTTCACCTTGGATTCATCGGATTCATGTACAATCTTTGCTTGACATTTGAGGAACGAACATGACCCACTGACCCACTAAAAAGGCATAAAAAGGTATTCATTATATTCACATTACATTCACCTACCCTTGTCCAGGGGTCACCACCATAAATTTGCTTCGTCAGACTGGCTGTCACTGTTCCATCACTTGCGTTGTCCCTGTACTTTACGTTTGGATGAGGTTCGACACATTGTCTCGTTGCTAGCCTCTACTGTTCTTTGCTTCAAGAGGCATCGAACTCTTTGAACTCCCAGTGACTGGGCTGCACTTCTGTGTCAAAAGAAAGCTCACCAGCAAGTAGGCAATGAGCAACAAGATCAAAGACACACTGACCAGCGCCCGGGAATTTTCTCTATTTCTTCCCAAGATCCCATTTGCAATTCAACTACTTTTCCGCATTGAAAGTTGCATTGAGCGGTTTTGCTTGTATCAAGAACAGCAAAGATTCCGCAATTCCTTCTCTCCTTTTTCACTATCCGCGTCGTTTCCGGTTTGCAGCAGACACGAGGTGTTTTGGTAGAAGAAGGAAGGAAAATCAGTGGCGAGAGGAGTCGGAGAGTCGCTTCAGAAGATTTTCGCATTCGAGCCTCTCGCCGTTTCTCTGCAAGTTTTCATTGCTTTGTCTGAATACTTTTGTTATGCAGGACCTCCCATGCTACAGTAGTGGCAAGCAGAAGAGTGTTTGACATGACAGCCTAAGTGCTGAGCATTTATCGCTGGATTTGGACATTTGATTGGAAGAGGTGCAACTTCACAGCGAGCTCTGCCACCATTCAGGCTCTCACGGTCCCACATATTTGCGGAAGCACCTAGGTAGATTCAAATCCAGTGAGCTGTGGTAGGGTGTTCCTCGTGCCATATTGCCATGGTCCGGAAAGAGGACTGCATTGCAAAACGTGGCAATCTGCCAGAGAGGAGCTGGTCCTTCGGAAAGCTATGAGTTCCCGTACAACATACTGTCAATGTGACCTGCAAAGACCTCAAGCTTCCTCGTTGAACTGGCAATTGATATCGATCTGTATAATGGAAACTGTCTCACACGCGCACAGTAGCTCATTCTCACTCAGCCAATGGCAAACCTTTAAACTTTTGGAGATAACAAAGACAGTCTAAACTTGAAACATTGCTTCATGGCCCTTTGGCTGAGTGAGCATTCCTGGTGATCAAAATCTTGTTTGAGAGCCACTTCACAAGTAATATCAAGCGATTACACCTGGTCAGGGTTCTTGCAATGTCTTGTGTCTGGTGGAGAGTGTGTGACAGACATCCAGGCCTGAGTTGGGTTTCGGTTTCGCGAGGAGTTCAGGCCTCCTCAATAAGGCCTGCCAATCGTCTCCGATTGTAGCAGCCATGTTCCAGCCTGAGGATGCCAGAGCACCAAGTGTGCTTTCGCGAAAAAAGGTATATAACTGTATAACTCTTGTGCAAGGCTGGCGGAGGCAGTGAAATGCAGGACGGTCAGCGAAGAGCAGACAAGTTAGTGGACACTGAGATGACCCATCCAAACTTGACATGTTTCCAGTTGGCTCAGAAAGTTTGGGGGAGTGCAGTGTCAATAAAGCTAGTAATTATGTCAATGCTGCAGCGAAACGGCCCCCACTAGACTCTTCATACAGTAAGCCCATATAGCAACTGGAAACAAACGGTAGCATACACAGACTCTTTGCAATGGCGTGTTGCGTTCGACCAGCGAGCAGGCAGACGGTACATCCCTTCTTGACTGGCTGCACACTAAAAGTCTCAGATAGAAGTGCTTGTGTGAGTGGCCTTGAACACCACTTGGTTCTGACACAAGTTTAGCCGTTGCTGAAGGCAACAAGTCGGTCCAAGCATTGTTGGAAGATGTCAATTTGATTTGAAAGACTGAACCAGGAAATCTACCAGCGAGCTCGAGGCAGGATTGGGCGCGTGGATAAGTTAGCCAGACATAGAAGATAGCTGTATGTAGTTGATGTAGTTGATGTTAATGTTTACTCGTCGTGTAGGATGGGGTGCAAATGTTTGCACATTTTGTGCCGAGTTTGTTCAGTTGGATTTAGAACTGTTACCTGTTACAGTATATTGATGTCCTAGCACATAATAGCACTTGCTTGAACAAGTCTTCTTTACTTTGATGTGTATAGAAAGATATTCAAAGTTCATGAGCTTCAACCGACATGTTTGCTCCTATTTTGTATATAGCTTGTTTTGATATTGTGTTTGTACTTAGGGGGACGGGGATGGAACCGTGGAATGCTTCCTGTGCATACTCTGATTTTCGAGTTCAGTTTGTTTGGATTTCAAATGTGTTTAATGTAAGTGTCATTGCATCACTGCCATCATCATGTCATTTCTTTTGATTTCATTTCGTTTCATTTGATGTCTACACTATCTATACTACAATTTGTTTGAGTGTGCTTCTATATCCCCTTGTGTTTACTGTTATTTTTGATTTTGCATCCCTCAATTTTTTTTTGAGGCTTTCGTTCCGTTCAGATTTTGACTACAACATCAACATTGTGAAGCAACCTTTTGTTTCTTTCACTTGTCTCATCAATCGCAAGGAAAGCTAATCCCTTTCATGGTTTCTGTTTTGATTCTCTTTCAGACCATTTTTTGCTGAAGCCTCAACACATGTTAAGGAGTATTATCGTGATAGGATTTGGAAGGGAGTGTGCGAGCAGGAACCGTCAGAAGACATTACTGTATAGAGATTGAAAACCATTGCGGCTTTGTCGTTGATATACTGCAACAACATTAAAACCTTGAACATTTTTCCTCAGTCACTATGAAGACTATGAGCAGGACATGGCAGATAATCTCTTGATCAATTGTTGTTTCATCCAATGGATAGTTGCACGTACATGCAAGTACCATTTGAGAGAGGCATTCTGATGGATGTGATCAATTCAGGCCATGGACACACGTCCTTGCAATTTCTGAGTTGGTCTGGGTGCCATATCTTCTTCTCTAAGCTTCACCTACGCATAGTTTTCCTTGCCCTTTCGAGTTCCTTGTTGTGCATCTTCCTGCTGCCCTGAGGCGTGCAAAGGACATGGACTCACGAATTAGCCGCGAGTCTTACGGCTACCAGTCCCAAGGGAAGAGACATGAGTCCAGGGCCGCCTTTTTGTTTTTACTTTTTTTTCTCTAGCTTGTTTAAGGCTAGTATGTCAAATCTTTGGATCATGTTCTGATCGTTTTTCCTGTTGGAATCACGCTCAGGTGTGACAGAGGCACGACCGCCTCATCCTCAGGCAGCAAGTCTAGTCCTCAAGAGACTGCCACCGCGGTGCACAACTGCAATACTGATTCAAGTGCTTGACACGATCTGTCCTGCACGGTGACTTGGCGCCGAGCCAAAGAGTGTCGATGTCGATGTAGATCGATGTAGCATGTAGGGGAGTGTACGCGTGAGGATTCAAGCTTTCTAGAAGATCCTAGCAAATCTAGCAATCTGGTACATTGAATACTTCAGCTTCTGATGGACACGCCCGTGATACGGGTATGGCTCCATGATAAATAGAAAGTTGTCCTAAAAAATGGCGGGTTTGATTGGTCCATCATTGACTGGCCCAAGGTACGACTACATCCACCTCCCATTGGACCACCAGACTCACAAAAACATGTCATTGGCCTTCCTAAACTTTGCGGACCACGAGGCAGCTGTCAGAGCTTTCAGCTTCCTCTCCAGGCCATCTGACTTTCCAGAGGCCTTTGCTCCGAGCACCAAAGTCGTATGGGGAGCCATACATGGCCTTGGACCAAACCTTGCTCACTTTATAGCTCGGTATGGCATTCGAGCGCTTGATCCTCCATTTGCACCGCTGGTTTTTGAAGATGGCGTCTGTGTGCCGCGATCCCAGGATATTCTGTGGAACCTTGGCGATTTAATAACTGTTTTGGGTATCAATGATCAGTGCATCTCTGCATGGATTCGAAGGATGTATCTAAGAATCTACTTATGTAGCTATGCTATCATACATGCTATATCATATGATATGATATACTACCATAATATACCTCTATTCAGTGATATAAAGGCCGATGGGCATGCATGGATATGTACCTGTACTTGTGTCACATTGCCAAGCTATATCCACTTCAACACATTTGTCATGTTTTCTGAGGCAGTATGTTCGATCTGACATGGTAAGAGCAGCTGCTCGTTTCCTAGAGCAACGTGGCGGCAGCGTGGACCTTGCTGCTGTTCAAGGCTGGTGTCGTGGGGGTGCCCAAAGGGTTTCGATATGTACCCCTGAAAGGAATGTTGAGTTCAAACCGTTTGCAAGATTTTTGTTCTGGATTTTTCCAGCATTTCACAGTTTGAATTATGCTTCAGCAACATGCTTGCAGAGTGATAAGCTGAAGTCGGATCTCCTGGTCACTTGTCCAGGGGATGGGCGTGGCAGTGCGACTGCATCAGCAGCCAGTTTTCATCCAACTCCCACAACTTCGCGCGCACGGAAGAGTTCCTTGATGGAATACGACGAAAGCGTTTTGTGCTTACTGTGAAAAGATGTGTGAAGTGGGAGAAGTATGCCATTGGTAGTCCCAAAAAAGGAAGAGGTGGTGATGAAGTCATCGATCTTATGAAGCATGGCGTCACATCCCTGTCTGGAATTACACGGGAGCCCAATGTTATGAAGCACGTAGACGCAACGTCCCAAATGAATTGTGGATTTATATAGTAGCTGACACATCAGCGCAGGATGGTCTGCCCCTTCCTATTTCCCATTATTGTTTGTTTTGCTAGTGGCTGAGCCCGGGGCTAAACGCCATGAAGAATCAAGCCGGAACAGCTCCCCTCCCAAACAACCTGCAGGAGGTAAGCACCATTTACAATCGAGCCGGAACTGTCCCAAAATGTCCCAAAACTACTGTTTGAAATCATTTTATGAATGCTTACAGTAAGAAAAAAGCCTTGCTCGTTTCTTCCCGGACTGTCAACCAAAGGAGAACCCAAACATCACAGATTCTTTTGCAGAGCTGCAGCCAAAGCGAAACGTTATCCACTAATATGCATCCCTTTCTGGCGTACCCCCCAAGAAGGATCACTAACCGCAGTCTCTTGCGCTTTTTCTGACATTCAGTGACGTTTGATGCCTTGCCTCTACATTTTGATGTTTCCCATATCATTTGCAATCAGACGCAACGATTATGCATTTGTGGTGCCTGATGTTCAACTGACAGGCATGCGTGAGCTATTGGAAGAACTTTCAGAAATACCGAGCTATACTACCCATGGCCATGTTGTTTTTCAACTTTGACGCAGTTGATTTCAAGAGTCAGGCCGGGATATGAGAGTGTTGTCTCATTTGACCCCATGTACCTGCATAGAACAACGGCTTGTTCCACATCACAAATCCCCGTAACTCAGCATTTTGCGCTTTGTTTGGCTATTCACTTGTTCTTGCAACTAAATCGTAGTCTTACCTGCAGGATTGGCGAGCAAACCCAGGCCTCCAGACCGCAGATTTGATAAACCGAATTCCAACCAGTCAGCCCTGGAGATTCTTACACGTTTTGACTTGTTTGGTCCTGTCTTCTTGCAACTTCGTCTTGCTTGTGTCAAGCCTTGTTTCAAGCATCCAATTTTCTGAACCTGAGGACCAATGGCATGAATGAATGCCTACACAACTGACCTGACAAGCTTGAAAGTCCTTCTGTTGAAGTTACTGAAGAGGTTGCCTTTATTTTTTCATGACCTCAGTCCAGATTGGATTTGGGGCTTTGGCGCAAACGATTGCCTCAGTCCAGATTGGATGGAGCATAGGAAGTATCGTGTCTTGCTCTGTGGATGGGCTTTGCTGTAGATCTTTCAATTTTTGTGTTTGGCAGTCAGTTCTTGGAGGGCATGTCACTCCTGCGATGTTTTTACAATACTTGCCTCACTTCTTGTTAAGTCAATAGAACTTACTTCGAAGGGATTTGAAAAGGAGTGATGTGCACATTTGTGCGGGCTCTGCGTAAAACGCCACAGGCAAAATATTAGCATGGTGTGAGTGTGTGTGTATGCACATGGAAGCACAAAGACTCACTCAGTTGAAAGGATTTGATTGCCGCGACACGATTTGCACTCTGGAAGAGTTGCAGGTTGATTTGCAATACGATAGGTGAGTTTCACTTTTGATATATACGAAGAGTTGGCGCTGAGCCATTGAACAGGTCAGACCAATGAGGCTAAGTCCGAGTCAAGTTCAAGTCTGTGGGCTCAGAATAGCCAAGCTGGGCAAAACTGAATATGGTAATTGCAAATTGATATTTCTGCATTTAAGCCATGTTGCATAAGGTGCAATTTACGAGGGTATCACGGTATCACTCGAGTTTTCCGAATCTTCAGCCCAGCAAGTACAGTGTCTCAGTTGTGCCAGATAGGTGCTTCAGGCTTAGTGCTATCACATTCGGCCAGCGGAACACGCCACAGAGCCGTTCCATGCACAAGCAAATTGCTGTGTGCTGCTCGGTGCTTCGTGCAGAGCGGCACGCCTGCCAGACAAAAACTCAGCACTGTGCTACACCAGCCCTGATGTGCCCTTGTTGCATCCACGAGATGACATGACATCAAAAGCACGACAACAATTTGCTGCCATTTCCCAACAGCTAGTGGTTACCATTTCTGCCTTGTACTCTGGCCCCGACTTGCAAGCCATTAACTTAGCTTGCAGCACTGGTGCCTTGCATGTCTTCAGGTGATAGATTCCCTGATCTAAATTAGTCTTGTGCCCAACTGTACTCCTTCCGACAGACAGTGCTCCTTGTTGGCTTGTGGTTTGATAGGTCATGGTCCTCACAATGCTGAGCCGCACGGCAGGCAAGAACAAGTGTTTGAGAAGTGGTTCAAAGGGGTAACCGTCGAGGAGCTATGAAACATGCACAGCAGCACCACTCCAACCTCGCCGCACCAACCCCAACACTTTCATTGGAGCGTAGAAGTATATATATATATAGGTACAAATCAGATGTTTTGAATCAAGTATAGCCTGCTTGGTCGTTTGGACAGGACGTGCTGCCCTTCAGGCGCAGATCAGTTGGTGCTGAGTAAGAGTTCCTTCAGTACAGCATGCTGTTTTCTTTTCTTCCTCTTTCTTTCTTTCTTTCTTTCTTTCTGTCTGTCTTTCTTTCTTTCTTTCTTTCTTTCTGTCTTTCTTTCTGTCTTTCTTTCTTTCTTTCTTTCTTTCTTTCTGTCTCTCTGTCTCTGTCTCTCTGTCTCCGTCTCTGTCTCCGTCTCCGTCTCCGTCTCTCTCTCTCTCTCTTTTCCTTGTCCCTTCCCGCGGGCCCTTGGCTCCTGTGGAACTAGTTGCATTCTATTTGTAGATGGTTTTGGATCATTGCATGGCATGATTACCACTGTGGTTTGTGATGGGCCAACTTTGCCAGGCGGCTCGCTCTCCTCCACAGCTTGGGAATGCAGGATTCAGGAGAGAATTGAATCATTGATGCAACACCGTCAATGGGGAGTGTGCTTGTGCTTGATCACATCAAAGGAGTCGGCAACGGGTAAGTCACATCGCTGCGAGATGTGGGGGTTACAGTAATTACGAAGCAAGGCAATGAGCTCTTGCGTCGGAAAAAAGGAGGAAGAAAGGAAGAAAGGAAGGAAGGTAAGGACGGACAGTAGAAACAAGGGGAGACTGAAGGAGAAGCTGGGAAAAGGAGAAGGGCAGAGGTGAAGGAAGAGGCAAAGCAAGAAGGAAGGAATAAGTCTTGTGCAATGGATGATGGAAGCAGTGAAAGAAAATTTAAGAAAACTAAGCGGCAAGAGGAGCAGAGGCAAGAAAGGATCCAAAATGGCCCTGCCCTGGACCCTGAAGTACATGTACAGTTATATGATGTATATATATAATATATATATATATATTGTACATGCACATGACTCTTCACAGTATCAGAACTGTGGGAGCTGTATTTCGAGGAGCTCCTGACGCCAACACTATGCCTGTTATTTTCGATTCATTTTGTATCGTGTTCATTCTTTACATACAATCTTTACCAGTTATTGTTATTGTTGATAGTGCTTCAACTTAATTCACTATAATACTATAACCTAACAAATCTCTCTCCTTCACAACTTCTTCGATCATTCTTTCAGTCTCGTCATTGGTTGTTCCATTTTCATGACTCTTAAGGCCATGCTGATGTTGTGCGGTCGATGCAATTTGCAAGCTGCGTGAGGAGCATTTGCACTACAAAGCCCAAGCTTGGTGGTGACTATGACTTCAATCTGGGCGTGTCATTTGCTCAGTCTTTCATCATGTGGACCAAAGTCTCCAGACTCAGAGACTCAGACTCTGAGGCCTGGAAGCCGAATCCGCAACCCTGACCCAGAAGGCATCAAAAATACAACGTTTTGCACAAATGGACGAGTTAACCAAGGGCACATGCTGTCATTCTTGAAGCACCAAGCTGCCAAGCTTTGAAGAAACTCAATCGACCCCAAGGCTACGATGACATCGCCCCACCTATGGGCTTCGGCTGGTGGGCTTTGATTGTGACTTCCGTCATGAGCTCAATGCATCTCAATGCTTCATCGTTGCCTGCAAGGTTTGGACACACTGTGACATTGTGCATATCCACAGTTGGATTTGCGGGACACAACACAGATTTTGCCTGAGGTCTCTTGCTTTTTCTGGGGCAACACGTGCGCAAAGGGCAGGGATACCAGTCAATATGGGATGCAGTATTTGAGCATGCCGGCCTGGCTTGGATGGCTACCTGGATGCTCGCTCTAAAGACTCTAAAAGTGCTCAAGTGTGTGTTGGCTTCCTTGTTGCTTCAGCATATTTCGTAGTTTTGGATTTATACTTATACACAACTTACACACTGATACAGGTACGACCACTCCCGTGGCATCAAGGTTGCTATCGGCCTCTTTGGTCCCAGCCTTTGTGGGACCCGGGATGGTCCAGCCTCGGTGCAGTCAGATGCGAGTCTTTGTGATCCTTCCAGACCTGTGAAGCCTGGTTTTGCAACACTTGTGATGGACGCATAAGGTCCAAACATGCCGATGTGAGTGCGGAGCAATGCCCGAATGGCTATGCAGTTGGTTGGATTTTTTGAAGATCCACAGGTAGAGAGCCAAATCATGATTCAGTTCAAACGTGGACTTTGGAATGTGATGAGTGACGGGACCAATCTGCGGCCATCGTGGCGTGAAAAGGCCAGGGCGAGTAGCTTGAGGCCAAAGAGACTCAAATCACGGTCAGCCAAGAATGCTTTTTGTTCTGGAGACATGCCGTCGACTCTGTTGATTGACGATTTCAACATCGGATGAAAAGAGTATGAGTGCACTGACCGTCGGGAAGATATGGGGAGTTTCAATTCTGACTCTCACAGGCTTTGTGTGACATCGGGAAGTTGAGAACCACAGCTCAAGAGCTTTCTGCGAGCAAGCGCAGGTTGTCATGGCAGCGGTGCGCCAAGATGGACATGCCCTGCCTCATGCCTAGCGCGCAACCGCTGCCAGGAAATTCAACGAAATGCATTCAAGCCCAATTGACACTACCCGTTCACCTGTTTTTGTACAAGTGTGAGGCAGTTTTGCAGCCACGAGCTCCGCAACGACTTGGATGTCGTTTTGGAAGCAGTGCGGCAGGACATAGACATGTAACTTTCCTCTAAAATGTTAGTGAAGCCGTTGGATCTGTGATCCGTGAGAGGATGGACATGCAGTTGTCTTCGCTTCTCCAGCCTTGAAGGCACTTGGACGGAATGGCGGCCAAGTGGCTAACTACTCAAACTGAGCAACGCAAAAAACTTGGTTGTTTGAGTGGGTAAAGGGATTATACTTCCCAGTTTTTTAGATGGGGATTGTAACAGGTCATTATAAGGGTCCCTATTTGTTAGCCATGCAGCCAGTGTAATGGAAGCTAGCAAGGGTTCTATTCACTGCTCAATTGTGTTTACTCCATTGCTTGGATGAATCTGGTCATGCGGAAAGAGTTGAGATGCTATCCGCTGTGTCCTTATATGCCAGGCAAGGAAAGATGTGGCCCTCGAGGCTGTTCGGCAGGCCCTGTAACTGCAGCGTTTCTCTTGAGCTTCCTTTGAGCCCAGCACTATTGGCACTCGGACAGGATGGCCACTCAATAGTTTTTGCTGACATCAAACTCCGTGTGTCTGGGCTGGAGATGCTTTCAGAGACCGTGTTTTTGGGGTCCTTTTGGGGTCCTGCATCAAGTCTTCTTAAGCTTCCAAGTTTCCAAATTTCAAGACTGAAGTTTGACATCACGTTCGTTAAAAAGAAGGGAACTGACACTTCAAGACTTACATGCAAGCAAGCTGGTGACTATGACCTGACGATATGGTAGATGGTAGACTAGACTCGTGTCCTTTGAAAATTGTTGCATCGTTGCAAGTTTATCAGCAGGTCTTGCTTGACCAAGGCCGACAGGGATGTGGTGCTGGAAGCGGTGCAGCAGGCGCTTACCTTGAGTTTTGAAGAGACTTCCCTTGCATTTGTATGCATTTCTTATCATTTAATTCGACATTCCGAGATTTCTGGTCCCAGGATGGCTACACCTTGAGCTACGCCTCAACTGCTCTTCGAGCTGACAGAGGAGTAGTTATCGAGGCGCCCATGCAGATTTTGACAGCTCTGAAAATAACATGAGAACCAAAACTTTTCATAACTTTTCAATTTGGATTCCCATGAGCTGTTGTAAAAAATGGCCAGTGTGCAGGCCGTGCGAAGCACAGGCTATGCCCTCCTGTTTGCAGACGAGAAGTTCCGGGCAGACAAGGCCACACCAACCTTTAAGCTCTTTTTCAATCTTTTTGAGATCATGTTGCGAGCACTATTTATCACCAAGACTGATGTGAAGACATTCAGCGTGATGTTTTGGAAGTGTTGGGCACCAACGCGAAGTTGTTGGTATGCTAGTCTACAAAGATATCTGACAGCGAGAGAGAGCCTCGCAGATCGACGACTCAACCTCAGCATGAGCTAGTTGTATGAGTTGTATGTATAGATTATTTATTTATATATTTTCATGTTTGTATACGTAGTATAATGATATTTGAATAATCATGATGCAATGTGTATATAATGATGATATATGTCATATAATATGTATATATATATATATATGTAATATCACATATACCTGTACACTTGTGTCTTGTTGCAATGTCCAAACATAGAAACACCCTTTTCTTGGTCTTTGCGCTGTCAGGAGGTCATGTTTGAAGCTGTCCAGAGCAACTGGCAAGCGCTTGGCTATGCATCTCCAGAGCTCAGGTTTCTGGGCTGGATGTGTTAGGGAGAAGTGCGACTCTTTTGGGCTGTGGGATTGCTTGCATTTGCAAGGTTTTGTGTTTTTGAGGGTTCATGTAGGATCTGTAAGAACTTGCGTACTATCCTTGTGCGGTGAATGATGACTTTATATAAATAACGATTTGTTCCATTTGATTCAAAAGCACGTCTTGCCAAGCAAGTGGCGGCAGGAATGACAGAGACATTGTGAAAGCCGCAGTCGGAACGAACAGGCCCTTCGCTTCAATGCCGATTCCTTGTCGCTGAAAACTGTAGATCTGGTTGTTTAGACTTGGACTTGGGCAAGGAAGGGATCGGAGGGCGAAAGCGAGGATGCATGCGTTAAGCGCCAGGCAGGCCTTGGCTATGATCAGTGACGAGTTACGAAAGGATCCTGCAATTGTCCACGAGGCTTGATGGAAGGTATGACAGCTATGTCTGGGGGGTATGAGAATTAGTTGAGAAAATTCCTGCAATGCCTCAGTGCTGGGAGAGGGCCTGCTTGAAACACTGAAGTTGTTGAGGCTCTACAAGCTGACGGCCATTCTTTGGTCTACATGCATCCAGCCCTACAAGCTGACAAGGTGGATGTTCATGGTGGAGAACCCGTTTCTTTCCGACTTTGAATACTATTTCCACCATACAAATGCACTGTAGCCCATAGGATCACTGGAAGCAAATCTCAAGTGATGGATGTCTTGTGGGTTGAAGTTGCAAGTGCACGCACCTAACATTGCCTGTACATGCAAGGCAGTTGTCTCTGCAGCAGTAAAGCAGGACTGGGTGAAAACATGAAAAAGTGATTGCGCTGGTTCATGCAGCCGAGCGAGAAAGAGAGGAGTGAGATGCAGTGAAAAAGAGAAGGAAGGATAGGTAGAATGGAAGATGCTAGAAGCTATTAGAAAGGCAGTTGGAAGAGACTGGAGACACGGTAAGCTTGCATCAGCAGGGCTGTTCTTATTCCATCACCTAGTTCATATACATGCAGTTATTTGCTTATATTTGATCTTTGCACAGGATGGGCATGCAATATCATATGCTTCTGTGGAGTGCAGAGCTAAGATCCGATGTCACTTTGCTTGAGGGATTGTCAGATGAAACCTTAAAGGATTGATGCAGTTGGCATTCTTTGCTACCCAAGGATTCAGCATGATGTGGACATTGCCATGCAGGTGTGGCCATGCGACCTCGACTGGCTTGATGCGTCAGATGGTCAATTTGATGTCAGCAGTAGGGATCAGTAGGGCAGCATTCTCATGTTTTTGATGCAAGGCCCGTCAGCAATCTAGGATGAGAGTTTCTTCAATCTTGGATGATATATAATTATATAATAATAACATAAAGCTGGAAGTTCTTTGTGAGCTGCGCAGGCAGTTTCCGAAGATGGGATCGCTTTGGGCTTGCTCCCTCCAGAGGTGGGACGTGCTTTTGAAGTTCAACTGTACCTAAACTGACAATCATTGAAGTATTGAAGTATTGAAGTATTGAAGTATTGAGTCTTTCCGGACTTGGGAGTGAAGGTGCAAGCCAACAAATCTATAGCGCTGCGTGCTATTGAGAGCAATGTGAAGGCGAAGCGGCCAGAAATATCGCAGATGTTTCCTTACTTTCTTAGATCAAAAAGCTGTCAATGGAATCCCCAATCGGACCTTCCAAACGAGCCGTTCCTGGCAACCAACCACGCAGTGTTTGTGCTTTTGTGCTTTTGTGCTGCCGTCCGAAGGCATTCCAGAATGTTTCTGAGGAGCATCCAAACTGTGGAGTTCGGAGTGCAGGGAAACTTTTTTCATTCGTTCACATTACGAGGCTCCTCACATGCCAGGCAAGAGATTTGCATGCTGCATGCCCCAAAAATCATAGGATCCTGATGAGCTTTCTCCAATTCACTACCAAGACTGTCAAGAGCCTGAAAGGAGCTGAAGCTGGATGAGGATGTGCAAGAGGCAGCACTGGCCTCCGAGCGTTTTGCACTCCTCAATTCTGTCAAGGTCAGCTGGATTTCGGACGCGCTTTGGTGCTCTGTCTTGTCTCGTTTTTCTTGCTCTGCAGTTTGATTTTACTGATTAAGCTATGGGGCATCCGGTCTGAGATCCATATCTAGGAAACTCATTCCTTTCGTTCCTTTGGACTACAGGTTGACGGCTACGCCTTACGCACTGCATCCAAGCGAATGCAGGCAGACAGAGTACTCTCCTCAGCAAAGCCACATAGTACATCCTACAAGTTTCCAATAATTTTTTCTGACTATGTACAGTCTTTGACTTACATTGCCTCAACGTTTTCCTTCAATCAAGCCAAAGATTTGTCATGCCAGAGGAGATTGTGCTGGCAGCTGTAAAGCAGAACGGGAAGGCTTGCAACTTGACACGCGCCGGACTTTGCATGTCAACCTCAATGCCAATGCCCTCAATTCCATCCGATACCATCAACGCCCTAAATGCCTGGTGTAGGTGTTGGTGTTTGCCCCTGAGTCGCTGCGAAAGGATCGTGAGGTGCGCAGGGCAAAATTGAAGAGCAAGCTGTAATTTTTTCCGGGGTGCGCTTTGTGGGTCTTTGCCTGCCGCCGAGAGAACTAGAGGTATAGGAATGAAGGTCCGGATGTTCTTGAAAGGTTTTGGCGCGTTTGAAAGGTTCAGCATTCAGCACATTGGTTTTGAAAGATCTGAAAGGTTTGGGAGGGTTCCGGAGCCAAGGCAGAAGGTTCCAAACAGTTCTGGAAGTAAGTTTGAAAGGTTCTGGAGGGTAGCGGCAGTTGAGCAATGGCATGGCACCTCGCTGTTGGGTATACCACCTGAGTTTTTTTGATTCTTTGTACTGCTATCAAAGAAATGGCAGAAATGCCAAGGTTGTGCTGGCAGCGGTCCGTCAGAATGGCAAGGCCGGACACTTTCATGACCTTCATGCTGGTGTCAAAGGTCGGCTGAAGTTTGAGGACATGAACTTGGCATATTTTGACATTTCATGCTGCCAAGGCATTGGTATTCGCCCATGAAACCTTGAAGAATGACAAAGAGGCTTTCTCAATGATACTTTTTGCAAGAGCAAAGTGATTTGATCAAAAAAACTGTTTGAGTACGGAGTTCTGTTAGGTGGTGATGGAAGCAGTTGCTGAAGGTGGCCACATAGCGTTTGTATCTTAGAATGAGGTGCTCACCGCGTAGAGATGGGAGACTGGGAGACATGATAGTGCAAGGTTGTGGCATGCCTCAGAAGAGCTGCAAAAGGACTGAATAAAAGAGCGGATGGTCACCACAGATTGAAAACAATGTTTTGTACAGTCCATTGGCGTTGAAATGATTCTGAAACAGTTTGGACTGTCTCATACTTGTGGAGCATCGAGATAGAGCTCTCCAGGACAAAGAGATTTTGCTGGCTGTCCAGTGACAACACAATAGCAGAATGCGGTTCGTGTTGAAAAGGGGTGCGACCAGCGGCTCTTTCCTGGCAAGGATGCGGGTACATGCGGGTACTTGGGAAGCCACCTTTAAAAAGGCATTTTGTGCAGTCTGAGGCCGACGTTGCAAAGATGCGCAGTATGGACAGGCGAGAAGATCTTGTTCGACAACGAATGAAGCAAGCCGTTAAGCTGTAATGCTCATTTGTCATTGTTTTGTTGCAGGCATAGATACATTTAATACATTATTACATTGTACTCTTCCAATGTCATTTGACGTGCAGTTTTGACTAGCTTTGATCACTTTTGTGTAATTCTCTGATTCGATTTGTCAGGGAGACCTTTGGTGACGCGCGACGTCCGCCTCGCCCTGGTGGCATGCGCCGAAACCGCGGCAAGGGCAAGGCGACGTTGCAGAGCAAAAGCACCATGGACCACAAGGGTAGCATATTAGAATGGGACATGGGACGAGACACAAAAGGGATCAAAAAAGATGAACAAAATTGAACAAATACACAGTGTTGATACACAACGGGAACAGAGCTTCTCCGAACGCAGACAACCTGCTGCAGGGATTCCGTTCGTAAAGGCCTGGTGAAGCTTGCAGCCCTGGAAAGCTGTGACGTCCAGGGCGGATTGCAGGGAACTTAGTTGCTCTTGTTGAGATTTTCTTGGTCCTTGCTGCGTGGTCAACGCCTGGTATTCAAAAACTTGTCCCTCGATTCCTTCAGAGCCTTGCTTGCCGCGTGCCCAATGTCTCAGGTTGAGGCAAGTGAGATGGTGACGTTGTATGCGGTTTTGTGATTCTGACCGTTCGACCTATTGGCATCTATGCGGGAAAATGGGCAGTATTTTTTTGTCTATTAAACATTAAGCCAGGAGAACACTTGCTATCACTGCATATATATATATGTATATATATATAATATACATATTTTCAGACATGTAAACATCTTATTGCATGTGGCACAAAAGGACAAGGAACTTTGCGGAATTTGCAGGAAATGGGATGCAATTGACAGCAATTGATTGTGTTGGACACAGAACTTCTTGTTGTTGGAACGAGCTTCTCTGTTACCTCTCTGCTACTGTGCTCAAGCTTCCTTGAGCATTCCTCAGTCTCTGAGACATCAAGGTTGATCACAGCGTTTCCGAGAAATCTGCAACAGTTTCAATTACATCCAGTCAGCAGACCCAGCCCGCACTCTAATTTAAGTTGAAACAACTCAAAGTGGTTCCAAAGCACAACTTGTTGTTGATGGCAAGCTACAACAGAACAACCGTTTATTGACCTGTGAAGAGTGGTTTCCGAAAAGGCCATGGCTCCGCTTGGCTTCGGACGGAAACCCAAAGGTGCAGATGGAAACGAAGTCCCCTATACCTTCAAAAGCCTTTGGTACAGAGTTGTAAAGATTCCAATTGGACCAGGCTTATTCTCAATAGACTCAATAAGCGTAATTGAATTAGGAATACCACAATAGGTGGTAAATTACGTACATCCATTCTATCCTGTCCTTCACTTAGCTTGGAATCTTGGAAATTTCAATGACCGGAAGACCCATGAGTTGGTGGGCGATTTGCCTCTCGACAGAAGGTTCTTCCCTCAGTGCCAGCTGCGGCAACCTTATGCCACAGAAAATGCAAGCTGCGCTCGACCCTTAGCAGCCCTAGCATTTCAACTTAGCAACTAAAGACATTGTATTTTGATGATATTCTCTTTGGATTCCTTTGGAAGATGGCTGGTGGTCTGATCTGCCGTGTGGATTCTGATTGGCTTTTCCTGTTGCTACGTGCAACTTGATAACATCCATCAAAAATCCAAGACATCCCAAGACAAAAGTCAAAAAAATCCAAAGCTCTTCGTCAGTTCTTGGAGGTCACTACGCTTCGGAACCACTTTGACTATGCGCCCTGTATCACGCCCAAGTTCTGCTTCGCAAGCAGCCACTTTGGTACGTCGCGCTGTTGAGGCCGAACCTTCAGACATAAGATGCACCATCAGGATACATCAGGATGATGGCGCCATGTAGGATGGCTTCTCTAACAAATTGCAAATTGACAAAAACTGATAGACAGCACAGGACCAAAACATTACAAAACAACACAGCGAGTGTAGTGACGTGGTGTGGCGACAGTGACATGTTTGCACTTCTGATGAAAGTCTAGATTGATTCAGGGGAATTGATTGTGCCGGGAGGGCCACGTGTGTCCAAGGGTGTCCAAATTGTCGGGAAACCCACAAATAAATGAGCATCCTGGCAGGTCGCAGAGGAAAAGGTCGAGAAGGACAAGCTTGATCCTGGCAAACTCTTTCCTCCAAAAGCTCGCCCTGTATCTGCTGTTCCCGTCGGACTCTCCGGGGCTGGATGTACATCCACACCGTACCCAACAAGGACACGACATGAATACAGGATAATGCATCGATGGGCTATCCAACGTGAAGGGAAGTACTTTCACTTTTAGTGGCCGTCAGAGTCTGAAGGGCCTCTTGTCCTTATGCAGGACCAGACCACAGTCAGCTGCTGCTACAAAGTTGGCATCGCAGGTGGCGTTTGCCAATCTCTGTCATGAGAAGAGATGGTTCATATTTTCAGTTTATCGACAAGAATCCACTCAAGATCACTCAATCACAATTCAACAATTGAATCTGTTTGATCACTGACCTGTTTTCTGTGCAGGGTTTTGCAGCTGCCGTGGCTGCAGCGGAACGGCGGACGGAACACAGACCAGACAGACCCACTTCTTCGCCGGGTCACAGCTACCACATAGGTCGCTGTCCTCATGTTTGACTGTATTGGGTTGCCTGTCGAAGATGCTTCTCCTATGTTCTCATGTCCAAAATGTTCTGCCCCGTGTCCAGGCAGACTTGTCGGTCGAGGGCGCGTAGCACATATGGCAGCTGCAGCACAAGCTAGAAATCAGAGCCCTCCAAAGCGAGCTCTTTCAGCAGGTCCTTCTTCGGTCAATTCAGATTGCAGGGTAAGCATTGGGAAGCAGGCAGGCGTCTTGCTTGCGTGTTGCAAGGACACTCAGCTCCTATCTTGCGCCCAGCTCGGCCAGAGGTTCGCTTGCAGTAGAAGAATGGAGAGACAGTTTTTGAACTATTTTGTCTCAGCAGCAAATCCAGGAGAGTTCTCAGAGTGTTTCCATTTACTTCAGCTTCAGGCGGCGGAGCTTCCATTCCACGGAGGCAGAACCGCCCAGCCTTGAAATGATGCATCATTTGTCAGATTGTCATGCATGAGTCATCCACAGTTGTCGCACAGTTGTCGTTTTCGAACATTGGTCACTTTGCCAGGCCTGGATGCCAGAGGAAGGCCCAGCAGTGAGAAATTGGAAGGACGCAATCCATTCTGCAGCAGATAATTTACCGATAAGATTTTGATATGTACAAGTATAATCACCTGCAATGTATTGTAATGTAATCATCTTATGGTACGTGCTTACACCAATTTCATATAATATGCTCTTGGCAGTTATACAGTTACACACTGCATCTGGATTGGATTTAATCCTGAGAGCAGGTGATGCTTCACAGGTAAGTCGCAAGGGGGTTGGTCCTATCCACATCTGTTTTGCCACAGGAGGTAAGTGCGTCTTTGAGGAAATCATCCGCTCGGGACTCGAGACCACAGGTTTTGATCGGTTTCAAGGTTTTGATTTGTTGCTCCTCATTTGCAGCGAGTTCTCCTGTCTTCAGATTTGGAGGATGCGCACTTGCACATTGGGCTTTCCTCATTCTAACTCCTGAGGTACGGATGAATTCTTTGGATCCATACTCAAGGAGATCAAGGCTCATGTTTTAGTGTGGGGAGCAAAACAGAAGGGCTATGCTTGTCAAACTGATGGGAGTTCTGTTCTCCCTTTATACTGCTTACTCCAGTTGTTCTAGCAGCCTTTCAGACCATCATACACCACGCAAATTTCAGCATCTCTGCAAGCACAACCTTTGTTGGCTCCTTTGGGACTGTACAGTGACGGCAGCTTGGGTGCCCCAATTTTGGATCAGGCCAGCTACAACTCGTCGCAGCAGGTTCTGGCCTGGCACTTGAGGTATTCTCTGATGTTCTCTGAGTAGAAAGTGGACTTGGAACAACTGAATGTTTCACATTTTCTTAGCGTTCTGCCTCTGGGTACGCGGGCAGGACTCCGAGTTGTATCGCTTGACGAATTGCGTCACTTGCTGTGTTTTTTGGTTTGACTTGAGGCCTTTTCTGAGGCAAGACAGAGAGGGCATTGCGGGGCACATTTCAATCCCTAACTGGAATCAATTGGAAGCTTCGAAGCGACAGGCATCCGCGGCAGAGATTGCAGTGGATGCTATCAGAAGGCAGTGATCGGACTTGAGCAACTGGTTGTTCGCTTTTCAGCTCTCAGAAAGCCTGCTAGAGAATTCCCGCATTGAGCATTGAAGGCCCTGGATTGAGGATGCGACTGACACCAATGAGTGCCAGATCCCTAGTCTGCAGAGTTCTTCCATGTGCATGTGGCATATGGTGGCCACACCCAAACGTAAGAACGGCACAGATTGAGGTGACACTGCTAGGGCAAATGGAAGTGGAGCACTCAGGGTTCGAGCTGTTGATGCTGTTTTTTGATGTTTTTCTTGTGGAGTGTTGGCCTTGTTGGAATCTCTGAGGTCCAGAGGTCCCTCAGAAGGTGGGATCCAATCTGTCCATGTGGAGCAATGCAATCGATAGCAGAGCTCAAACAACAAGTTCTACAACTACGAAGAAGTTCGCATGTGAAATCGTTGATAGCTGCGAACTTTGATGGCATTTATATGCATTTATATATATGCATTTATCGAAACTCATGGAACGGAGGTTCGACAGCTGGAGCAGGAGAATCTTGCGCCAAGCCCTCAGCAACCTCCATGTTTGCTTTCTAATTTTTCAGGAGAGCGAGGATCAAGCCAAAGCAAATTTTTTCTTGCTGGTTCTTTTGAGTTGGTCTAACTTTCAACACTTTTCATGATATGACTCATATGACATTAAGGCCCTTTTTAGTCCTTTTTAGATAAGCAGTAGTGTGGTGTTGTGCATCGAGGTTACGAGAGCTTTTGCGACGTTGCCACGGACAGCTAAAGCGAAGACCTGTTGGAGCCTGTGCTTTTGACCGCTGTGGACAAGACTTCTGAACTTTTGAGCTTGTTCCAGGTAGCTTTTGAGGATATCCGAGCGCAAACAGTCCGAATTATGAGTCACAATGCTGAAGTAAGGCTGCTAGTTCATCGCCCCTCCCGGTGAAAATGGCCGGATTCTCATTGTGAATCTGAAAGAGTCACCGTGCTCAAAGACTTTCCCAAATTAATGGTCAGACATCATTTCTTGATTGTCAAAAGAAAACCCCTTCAGACCCATTCATTCCAAGATGCAGGCCGCCCCCACTTTATCGGTCTGGGCTTCTCCAGAGCCGCTGGCAGTGTGACCCTTGCATTTCTGATCCTGATAGTTTGCACTTTGAGTCTTTCCGAGATACCTACATGATTCTACATGTATCTTACTTCTTCTTACAACAGTTGAAAGCGGTCACAGTAATTATACGTGATTTATGATTGATGATATTTTTTGACCGTGAGTCAGCCGAGGCGAAAATGCGAAGACCGGCACCTGACCGACCGTCCAGAAGCACAGCATCTCTTTGATTGGGACAGGATTTTTTCGGGAGAGGTTTAGCTGCCACTCAGAAATAGGGGTTCAAGACATCCATGGGATCAGGAAGCATCAAGCCTCAGGAAGTTTGTTCCATTGAACGAGGTCATCAGTTCCCGCGCTGAACCTTTCGGAAATTGATGCAGCTTGGTTGAAGGGTGCAGCTTCAGTCAAGCAAGACAACATGGCTCTTGAGTTGCGGCCCTCTTGATGATCTCAGGATGAATCAGATTACGTGGTGTTCTCAGCAGATTGAAAGAGCCTCTCAGAGTTTCGGCATGGGCAGGGTCGAACGAAATGCCCCTAGACTCCACTGAAAGACCGAAACATAATATCGATATATGGGTGTTTCCGAAAATAAGGGTACCCCAAAATGGATGGTTTATAATGGAAAACCCTATTAAAATGGATGAGTTTGGGGGTACCACTATTTTCGGAAACACCCATATATCGATAATATCCAGGCCCAGGCCCGTAGCCTCAGAGGAGATTTTAGTCAATTTAGAATTTATTAGATTAAGATATTAACAGATATTATGAGTTATTCAATACAATCAAAAATCAATTTGCAATCATTTTGCAATCATGGGTGTACCAAGAGGACTCCCGAGAGTGTGCTGAGGATGAGGGCGAGGAGGAAGAGGATGATTACTACGAGGCCACCGGGCAAATGCCCATTAGTTCAAAGCAGAATCGTTTGAGCACTTCATAGAGCAGGCCTCATGCGTCCACCTTCAAACACAGAAGTCTCACAATACAGGCAAAACATGGAAGGAACGCATGCAGATGCACATGTACAATTCAATACATGCTTTTCTTTGAGCAACCTGCGCATGGCCCCCAAGGACTACATTCTTCACAACGCAGAGACTTTTGCTGCCTGACGCACGTAGTTGCTTGGAGTCACGCTCACACAACTGGGTGCCACCCTTCCGCAGCTTTGGAATGCTTGGTCTGCGCAAAGCCGTTTGAATCATTTCAGTTTCACGATAGGTGTCCACAGAGAACTGCCAAAGATTGGCAGAGAGTGGAGAAAGTTGACAATGCACGAAAGAAGTGAAAGAACTGATAGTTGGGATTGAGAGGAAGATTCAAGTGCTTCTAAAGATTGGCGGATTGGCCATCAGTCACGGCCCAAAAAAGACAAAAATAGTCATGACAGTTTGTATGTAAGAGTTTTCCAACCCCAGTTTCTGTACTGTGAGTGTAACCGAGTGCAATTCAAACGGGCAATTCAAAACAGGTATTGCACAGGAACTACTGCTTGGCGGGCCAGAGGTCCATTCTTTTAATTTCGTTTCAGTGAGGGCATTGCTCAATTCATCAATCTCTTTCATGTTCTGATAACTAAGGCTATGTACTGATTATGTATTTCTTCAGGAATAGCTCTAACAAATATGTATACGGTAGCGTCCCTTTCAACAAAAATATCTAAAGGTAGGTCTTGGTGGGGGAGCTGTCTGCAATATTGAAGCAATGAAATCTGGCACCTGATGGCGGTCAAGGAGAAGGACCCAACAGGTAGATCCAATGAAAACAGGAGACTACATGCAGGTGCTGAACTCCTCAGTCGCCCGCAGCTTTTCGGCATGCGTTGCTGGTGCAGTTTCATGTGCCATAAGATATGGCGATGTAGTCCTTTCTAAGCGCGGCTGTTCCGTCCTAAGTATGAATTGTCAAAAGGCTGCTAGTCTTTGGTGATGTGCGAGACGCAAGCAATTCTTTTTGAATGGCACATTTGAGTCATTTGAGATTGCTGTGGAGCAGTGGAGTGGACACTTGCATTGCTCCCTTTGCAATATAAGGCGTGCAGCACAATGGGCGCCTGCAATTGTTCTGGCGAGGCACCTTCCAAACTTTTAGAAGTTGCACTGGTTGCACACTTGTGAGATGCAATCCATGTAGCTTGGCAAACCGTTTGAAGCCGTTGAAGACAAGTGGATTTGATTTCTTTAATCGCAACTGCAGAATGGCAAATGTGGTGCTGGAAAGCCACCGGTAGTTCCTGGGACGCATTGGCTTGTAGACTCGTAGACAGACCTCTTTTCCAGCGCAGGTCTCCCAATAACTTATTGAGATATTGAAAGATATTGAAAGATGGGAAAAAGTTCACACAATGCAGGAATGATGGCTTCGAAAGGAAATAAGTTAAAGAAGTATAAGCTTGAGCCTTCCGATGCTTCAACTTTTTTGAATGAGACGGGCACAAGGTGACTCTGGTTCCGGGAGCGGAGGCGTCCTCTTTGACTCATGAAGCTTGTGAAATGAGAGTGTTTCTTGGGCATGTATCATCATGTCTATTTTGGTAGGCAACAATTTCAGAAAGTCTGGGAAGGTTCTGCATATTCAAGAGAGAAGTGATATTTAGATGCGGCTAGGACGGTGCAACCAGCAGCAAGCCAAAGCGCCAGGACACACGAGACACATCAAGACACAAGCACAGATGTCTCAATGCCACATGGCTAGTGGGGCAATGAATGTCACGATGCCACATTGCCGTGCTGTGTGAAAGGATCCAGCTCCAGGCAGTGCATCACTGCCAAAGGCCCGCATTTTTGATATCTTTTGATGTGGAGCCCTATGAGTCGTGTTTGCAGCGGCAGGCGGCGGGATCAAGCGTTCCGGTGCCATTGAGTGACTTGTCAAGCAACGATGCATTTCGAACCCATGAAAAAGGACGAAACAGGTTGTTTGAGGCTGTTTGTTGTTGGTACATGATCCATGATTGAATCTACAACATCCACGAACTTGTTTTGATGTCAACTTTGACCGAGAAATCATATAGATTCATATAGATCATTGCAGACATTTTTCAGTCATTTCCAATCAAGCAATCCAAACTGACCACGCTGCTTTGACAGAGTCATAGATATCCATATTGCCATACTACGTTTGGGTTGAATTGCATAGGTCGACCAGGTGACAAGGGAGCCAGTCCACCACAGGAGCATCCTGGGATCTAGTGGTGTTGGTCCTAAAAGTTGCTAAGGTTGGGTGTGCTTAGAATCTTTTTTCTGTTCTTTAAACACTGTTTTTTAGTTTCTGACATTTCTGAGGAAACCGTTTCGTTTCGAGCTTTGTTTTGAAAACCAAACGGACAATTTGCACGTGTCGAACCTCTAAAGGCCACTGGCATCTCAACGGATTAAAGTGGACACGACAAGCCGAGCATTCTCTTGTCCAGCTGTTGACTTTGCAGCTTTGGAAGGATACTGATGGATCCGTCTTGGAGGCTCCATGCCAAACATAGATACCTCTGTGACGTGTATTCCTATGTGTTGTCGTCATGGTTTCCTTTGTTTGCTTTGCTTTGCTTTTCCGTGCTTTTCCTTTGTTCCTGTGTCACGGGTTTGATTTTTCAGGATGTCAGAAGACAGTTGGAAGATGGCTCTGCATCGGCCTCAAGTCTTCAACCCTTAAGTGTCGTGCCCACCAGTTCGTGCTGCTTGGACGTGAATACATGTGAAGTAGTTGCTATGAAGTACTTGAGGTCTACGAAGGACAGTGCCGAGATGGCCTTTTCAATGGAGAGGTAAGCTTAATTGTTGTTTTTGGATCATCTGCTATGTTGACGTGTTGTGTTTGTAGTATCTTCCTGCTGTTTTGAAGCAATCAGCAAAGCACCTATTGTCTCAGGGCACACTGACCATGCTGGACGGTGCTGTTTACGAGGGCCAATTTAAAAATGGCAAGAAACATGGTGTTGCAAAGTGCGCCCAAGCAAATTGCGGCTAGACTGCGATCATTGGCTCACTAGCCAGAGCAGCATGAATTCAAATTCTCCCTTCGCTTTGCCTCCAAACTCTGACCTGAAACAAGTTGCTGTCAAGTTCCACAGGTACACCTACGCAAACGGTGCTGTCTACGAAGGTGAGTACAAAGAGGTGCTTGCCACTTTCTACTCATGCTAACTGAAGACTTGAAATATCTTGAAATACTGGAAGCTTTATCGCAAGAACAAATGGTCCTTTGTCTCTTGATGCTATGGGCTCAGGACATGAAGGATGGCAAGGGAAGGCTAATATGCGATGGCATCGGAACTCTGGCTGAGGCGGACAGCACACTTGCGGACGGCTTGACAAACAAAAGATTCCACCTCGAGACTCGATACGTATACAGATATGGTCGAATCTTACGGCAAAGATTTGGCCGGCAAATGCATCAATAAAGTCCGGCCGGATATTTTTTCCACTTTTTTTCCGTTCAGACGTCCTTGATAGCCTTTTTCTCATCGCTGATCATAAATGCTTTAGATACAAGACAAAACAGCCAATGAAACTATTCTCTGTCATCTTGGCTGGTGCGAAGTGCCCTTACCGCAATGTTGATGACATTGGTGGCTGTGCTTTGCAGGCCTCCACCTACGAAGGCGACTGGCAAAATGATTTGCAGGACCTGCAAATTCTGGAGAAACTGCCCAAAGTTCCGATCACAACAGACTCGTATCATTTACTCTTGTGTTGAGTTTGGCAGTTTGGCAGGGGTATTGTGTTCCTAGCAGGTAGCCAGCCTATACCTTTATGCTGTGATGATCTGTGATGATATTTTGGCTAATGTTGTCATCTTGTATCTCAGCATTTCAATTATGACTCTGACAATACTCTGACACATTCTTGCGTATCACGCCCTGCAAGGATGGTCAGGGCATCGAGCGGTGGGGAGATGGATCAATCTTCACCGGCTCTTTCAAGGATGGTAGGACCGCAAAAGAAAAAAATCCGTGTCTTTTGTCGTCTCCATCAAAATTCAGCGAAAAGTGTCTGAAGCCAATCCTTTTGCCAGGAAACATGGTCATGGCAAATTCATGTGGGGTGAGGGCTGCATGTACGAGGCTCCAAACCTGCAGAAAGGATGAGAAACGAAACTGTTATCCGACTTGGAATTTGAATTCATAGTGCGTAAACCTGCTCAGGGAAACTTCATCAACAATGACATGCATGGTGAAGGCAAAGGGCGGATTCCCTGCCTACCAGTCTTGAAGCAGAAAGATGAACGGATTCATTGGCCAACCTCTGCAGGCCGATATGTGTGGGCTGATGGCCGGCAATTCAACGGCGATTGGATAGAGAACCAAATGTACCAAACTCAAGTCACGACCGAAAGCGCTTCCAAGTCAACAGTGTTGTCGTGCGCAGTTGCGGTCTTGCAACATCAGGCATGGGTCTGGCACCATGAGGTGGCCGGATGGCCGGATATTTGAGGCAATTCCACGCTGCGATTGTTCCTGGGGTATAGACTAGACTCTTAGACTATGACAGTTCCATGAAGTCTCATGAAACTGATTTTATTGCATCTCTGCTGTGAAGAGATGGCTTTTATTGAGACTTTCCTGAGTTACAGGGTTGCCGGATTGGATGTCACTTCCAACAGGGCGAGTTCAGCCATGGCAAGAAGGCGGGCGGTGCTGTGCCTCCACCCTGCAAGTGGGTGGGTCAGGAAGGGCTTGGCAGAATGCGTATCTGTTAGAGGAAAGCAGTGAGCAGCTTGTAGGAAACACTAAAAAAAACACGAACGCGTGGGTCATGTTCTCAACATGTCGAATGCCATCAACTTCAGCACTGTGCTCTGCAGGAAGGAGAAGGTACACTTACCTGGCCTGTCTGCAACCCAGCGGACAAAAGCACAGACACACAAACACACACTGCACTGATGAACCACAGGAGCCACATGGAGTGTACTCAGGATGGCAGAACTTACGAAGGTCAGTGGGCTTCAGCCTTAAGCAGGACTTGAAGAACCATGCACTGATCTTGGGCGCTACAAGATGCAAGCTAAGGCCAATGGAAAGCAGCATGGCATGGGTGTGGTGACAACCTCCAAGGCCAGCCGCGGAACTTGAAATGAAAAAGCACTGTGAAAACACGTCAAATATCTTCTGTATCACCTGTCTTGGACTCATGGCCTGACCAGTGTTCTGGTTTCTGGGTTTCCGATTCGTTGACTGAAAAAATGATTTGCTTTCAGGGAACGGGCCGAAAAAGCTACTGGAAGGATGGCAAGCAGGGACCTCAACTGGATACAGTATCCCAAATACCACAACGATGGACAGGTGCCTGACTTCACCTGCTCAGGTTTGTCAACTGGGTCAACACCAACTAAGTGATTGGCTCTGACTTTGTTGCAGCTTGTTTCTCCTGGCTTTCCTTGGTGAAAAAGTTGTTTCCAAAGAACTTGCATTGTAAGATCTTATGAGAGACCCTGCTGCAGATGTTGTTGCGGCAAGCCAAACAGTGTTACGTCACGGCCAAGGGCCGGACGTGAGCGAAGAACCCTAGTCCTGTGGCCAACAGACATCCTGTTGTTTGGATATTCAAACGTAAAAGAAAATCGACGCACTACTGGCAATACCAGCAAATGATTGAAGGCTTAAATAGGGATCTCAAGAAGCACAGCCTTGTGGTCATGGATAGCTGTCGGCCTCAAGATGATGGCTGTGGAAAGTAACAGTTTTCAGAAGCAGCGCGCTTCAGCCCAGCTGCGGCTCTGTGGCAGCTGTAGTGTGCTCCAGCACGGCTGTGGCAAGTATTCCATTGTGAAGTGTGCTTTGCACCATTCGGCTGCCTGCATGCTCGTCTATCTTCCCTCAATCTGAAAGAAATATTCATCACAGCATGACAAGATGACGATGATGACGTGCGCCCGGACGTCAGAACCTCTTGCAGCCGAAAGGTGTAAAAGCGAGACTGACCAGTGTACACCTTAGGTGCCACTGTCAGAAGCACCCGAAACACCAGAATGTTTGCATAATAAGAAGTCTCACCCAAGCGTCTCGCAGTGGGGCACTTCAAATTTCGCTTACTTTGTAAATTTCACATAACATCTCTATATGCATGGGAAACAAAACCCAAAAACGATTTATGCAATGTCGGCAGAGAAGACAAAAGTTGTTTGCATCATCTATGCATGCGTGAGACTGCCAGCATCGGCAAAAGACATTACGCATTTTATGCTCGACAAAAGGAGTTCACTGCACTGCAAAGAGTTTCAGTTCGGCATGAGATGTGGCATTGCTCAGCCCGCCCACTTAGTATTGATTCATGCTTCTTTCACTCTTGCTTTAGGAAGAAGGAAATAGATTAGTGCAATGTTGAACCCACAAGTGGCTTTATCTCAGATTTTCTTTGGATCTATAATTCCTTTCAGACGTGTCCCAAGTGCGCATCCATGTTTCGAGCATTTGATGCGTCGAAGCAGCAGTTCAGTGAAATGTGGCAATTCTGTGGACCGAACCTTTTTAAGTCAATTTAAGGCTCTCAAGTATCTACCTGTCAAAGGATGCTTCCAATGCAGACTCTTTTTTGCAACAGTCACGATGTCTTTTGCAAGAGTTCTCGTAGAATTCAATGTTTGAGGGCAATGGCCAATGGCGGGCTCCTGCATACTTTGGAGATGCACAAAACAAGTCACCCGTAGTAGAACATAGCAGAACCATGCAGAACCATGTTTTACTTCACACTTTTGACTTCACATCGCGTGTCATCCTACCTGGAACATGATGGCGCTCCCACCGAACTGGGAAAGGCATCCCTCCACATGAGAAGCCCTTCTCTCACCATTTCTTTTCCGCGCCTGGCTTGAAGCGGACAGGTACACTACGGATGAAGGAAAAGAGTATTTTCACAATGCCAGAAGCCCGTGAGCAGAAATGCGAATGATCGACCTAGGATCATGAAATTAAATGCTGAGTACTACATTCATGCATTCTTGGTTCAATTAAGGCGATGACCAACAAGACACAGTGGGAACGTCCGAGTTGGGACGAGGCCTGCAACCAGTTGCCCTGCTGTCTAGTCCATAAGCGTGCTGCTTTGCAAAAGGTGCTTTCCATTGATATTCTGTACGAGAACACGGCTGTTACATACACAATATGAACAAACATCCTACCTCAGAACCAGTGGGGTGTAGGTTGTTTTGTAGCCACCGTAGTTGGAAGTGTCTTGAGGCACCCATTCCAAGTCACAATACTTCAGATGTGCCTGCCTCAGATCGAGGCTTTCACACACTCCGAACGCACTTCCAATTTGCACTTTCGAACTGAAGGTTTGCAATATGGGATTTTCATGGATTTTCAGTCCTTTCCCATACCTGTATTGTCCTGCATTTGCATCGAGCAACATTTGGGTTGCGTGAAGTCTGAGGTCTTCACCTACAATCCGACTGCAGCAGATTTAGAGGTTCATGCTCCCAGGGTCCCAGGGTCCTGATTTCCAGCACTTTGGAACATGTGTCATGACAAAGAGTAGACTGGGTAGGCGTAGGTAGCTTTGATTCGCTGATGCATGAGACGGGTGCCATCTGACTCCAAAGGTCCCTCGTCCAACAGCTTCCAGGACTCAGGACTGGACACATTGTTTTGTGGGTTGCATTTGGTTCAGAGTCAAAATAGACATTAGGGGCGTAGAATGCCCCAACATGCATCCATTTTTGGACAAAGCAATCATTGTGTTAAACTTTCTCATTCTTGTCAATAAACGGAAGGAGCTAGACGACCTTTTCATGGGCGTGGCCTGGGTTTCAGAGTCTTGCTTTGTGTGAATTCTTGTGCGTTGAGCAATGTCAGCCCATCAAATCACCTTTTTATCAACTCAAAATGTGTGAGTACGGCGTACTGGCCGTTTTTGGGTAGGCTGGTTTCCAGCTTTTACCAAGGCCTCAGGGCCTGGTGCATCAGAATTGGTTTCATTGAAAGACGTCGGGGGCAACATGAGTGTCTTGGTTGCGACCAGAGATCCCTTGGTCCTCACAAACTCCCTTGGCTAGTGCAGTTCGTCTCACCTTGGTCTCAAGTTGCCCGAAAGATAATCATAAATAATCATAAATATACAGTACATAGACATAGACCTTCAAAGCCAAGATTCGATAGTAAAGAAGGAAGAAGGACAAGAAGGAGACGAAGAAGATGAAGAAGAAGAAGAAGAGACCTCTGAGAAAAGCGAATGGATACCCAAAGTCAAAAAAAGGCACCTTTCCTTGTTCATTTGCTGCTTTATTTTATAAGCTCTTTGAGCGGTGTCAAACGATGATCTCAACTCTCAACACTACATTGGACATGGGTCTCCGTTGTCATCTTGTGGACTGCAATATGGAGAACTGCAAAGATCTCAAAGGTTCCAGCGTCTCCAGCACCACAAGTATGCCACCAGCAATGCCGGCACCAAACACAGGCAGGAGATATTGAGATAAACAGGCATGACTGCAGAATTTCCTGAAGAATCCCGAAGATGCTTGCATTTTTTACTTCTTCGAGTTCTTATGGTTGGAATTGGCTGTTGCCGCGTTTGCAAGTTGTTTCCTTGATCTTTTGCTTATCAATTTGGCACTGCAGTCTTGTTTCATTTATTGTGCAGTGTTCGCGGCCAATCATACAAATCCGGAAAGATATTGTGCAGAACCATTGTTGCAGAGACACAACAGACAGTGCTAGGAACATTGATCTTGCTAATGACTTTGACAACCTTTCTCCCGGCTCAAGCTTGATTTCCATGTTTCAATCGCGAAAGCAGGGCATAGAACTGTTCACAAGGATAACTTCCTGATTTGTACTTGTTCATACATGGCATGTACATGGCATCAGCAGCAACTCCGAGGTGTGATCAAGTTTGACCCAAACAACATGCAATCTAAGATGCCTAAGCAGAATTTGTTGAGTCATTCAGAATCCAAGCAGAAAAAGTGGTAGATTCTCTTCACAACCGGAAGCCATGTTCCGGTTCCTGACGCGAAAGTTGAAGGCATGCTGCAAAGATAGATTGAACATGATTGAACAAATATGAAAGGACGAGGCTTGCAGGAGCATTGAGAATCACAATTTATGCTGTCCGAATCCATTTTGCAGGGAGAGGAGGATGCTAAGAAGGCCTCGGAAAGTGTGTTTGCTGGCTTGCTAGTCGCTGGGATGAACTGAACTGGGCTTAGTCAGTCCAAAAGGATCGAACTTTCTGTCGGCACAGGATCCTTATGCAGAACTCACAGACGAGATGAAGGTTCGTGAACTGAAACTGCAACATGAAATTGAACTGAAACAAACTCATCTCGTGCGAGTCCGTTATGGAAGTTTCAGCCGTTTCATGCCTTTCCTCCAATCAACTGTCCATTGCAATAAGATGGCCTCCAAACAGACTGGTCTTTGCAGGTACATGCTGCAGCATGCAACAATGACGTGAAAATGCTAGAGAAGTTGGCCAAGGAGCTGAGACATGAAAGTGGAAGCAATGTCCCTGGCATGGAGCACTGCTTCCGATGCAAGGATGGCATCGACTTTAATGTGCCGCGGCCGCAGGCCCGTCACAGCTGGCCATTGTGTCAACTTCGAATGGCCGACACACGAAGCAGACAAGCCAGGATGGCTACTATGCACTTGACTCCTGCGCATGGCTGCAGCCTCATGGGTTGGATATGCAAAAGGTGATGGAGACACAAGAGTCTTGAGATGTTTTCATTTTTGAAATCTTTTCTGTCCTTGTTTCAAGTGTTTGGAATTGGCTGGGGACATTCTCAAAAAGTGCTTGAGACCTCTGGATATGGCGCCAAGCAATATCGTGTTTTTTAGCTGTTCAAGGTCGGGCAACGTAGATGCTATCAAAGTCTTGCTTGCACATGGTGCAGATCCTTCGATCACCTTGCAGGTGGGTTCCTCCATACATCTCCATACGACATTTCTTTGTTTGCAAATGGTAAGCGCATCTTGCTCATCAAGCTGCTTTGCAGGCCGTCGTGGGTGCAGCATCCTGGGGAGATCCTGAGATGCTGGAGGCTTGTTGGCCTGCGGAAGATTTTGGTAGCTTTCATGGCAGATGGGATGGCAAGAAGTCGGACGACTTTTGTGGTTTGATTCTGACAATTTTATTCAATTTTGAGAAAATTTCTAATTCGGATTCAGCGGAGGCTTTGATTGATGCTGGTGGTCAGCTGGATCAGGACATTCGAAGTATTTCATGCTTGAATATCATTTCACTATATTCTTTGGTGGTGCATAGGATGGAAGAAATCTTAAACGAAAAAGCTTTATTCAAGAGCTAACGCACCCACCGGCAGTGCCGGGGAAGAGAGTGTGAGTTCGTGTTGGGTGGCAGTAGCTGGTTTTTGGTGGGTTTTGGTTGTTGTTGTTGTTGTTGTTGTTGTTGTTGTTGTTGATGTTGTTGATGTTGTTGATGTTGTTGATGTTGTTGTTGTTGATGTTGTTGTTGTTGTTGTTGTTGTTGGTTGTTGGTTGTTGGTTGTTGGTTGTTGGTTGTTGTTTGTTGTTTGTTGTTTGTTGTTTGTTGTTGCTGTTGCTGTTGCTGTTGCTGTTGTTGTTGTTGTTGTTGTTG
>DF242676.1:32379-54200 GCA_000507305.1 Breviolum minutum Mf 1.05b.01 | reverse complement strand
TTCTTCTTCTTCTTCTTCTTCTTCTTCTAAGTACCACACTACCATATTCTGAAGAACACAAGCACGTCCCGGGCGAGCCCACGCTGGACTTTTGCTTAGGCTTCTTTTTTGCATTAAACTTTTGCTTGGGTTTTTTTGCATTGGACTTTTGCCTGGATTTTTTTCCTGCGTTGGACTTTTGCTTGGACTTGCTTTTTTTCATTGGGCTTGTGCTTGGACTTGTTTTTTTGCACTGGACTTTTGCTTGGTTTTATGGATTGAACTTTTGCTTGGATTTTTTTTTGAACTGGACTTTTGCTTGGATTTGTTTTGTTGCATTGAACTTTTGCTTGAGCCTTCTTTTGTGCACTGGAATTTTGCCTGGGATTTTTTTTTGGCATTGGACCTTTTGGTTGGGCTTTTTTTTGGCATTGGACCTTTTGGTTGGGCTTTTTTTTGGCATTGGACTTTTGGTTGGACTTTTTTTGAACAAATAATTCAAATCCTGTTATTTTTTAAAATCCTGTCTTATAAGGAGGTTTTAAGTCATAATTCTTGTGCAGGAATGACGGCCTCTCTTGTGCTACTCGCACAAACCAGAGCGGGGTTCCTTAGTGGAGGACGAGGGAAAAGTTTCCATCAACTCACGCGACAAGAACAGGCGGCTCAAAAAGAAGAGGCCTTTGCAAGGGCGACAGTGGCCCTCACTCGTGCGCAGCAAATCTGCATCATTATGGGCCCACTTGATATGCGTGGCTTGGTAGGTGCAGCGACTGTCATGGGCTGTTTGAAATATGGTGCCTGCTTCAGTGGGCTTGATGATCAGGACGATCCAGTTTTACTTATTCGACTCAAGGATGAGGATCTGCTGGAGGCACCTGATGATTCTGCTTTCTTGCAAAGTCTTCGGTTTTCCTGCGCGAGAGTTACCGGAGTGTATCCGCCACTGGCCTTAGCTGAAGCTTTCATTACTGAAGAGGACAGTGCCCCAAGGGTGCGAAGGCTACACCTCATGGTTGTGGACTTGCACAGACGCTGGCGGATGGCTGACAGAGTCCTACGGCTACTCTCGGACATTCAAGGCTGACGAGTGTTGGAATACGCTCCCCATCCCGTGGAAGCGAAATCAAGAGGCTTACCAGCTCCGATATGTCTTTGGCTACGGAATGGATGGCAGTGACCTTCCGTGCTACATTCTTTGGCCCACACGGACTGTGGAACACTCCTTCTGGTGCATTGATGCCTGGAAAGGCGATTGGGTTCGGTTGGACAAATGTTCTTTCATGGCTCCGGTGGGAATTGAGCACTTCTTTGATGCTTTCTGCTTTGACCCACAAAGGCCCTGGCGAGCAGCCGCATGCCAAGCGTTGGGCATTCCCTCCTGCCATGTTTCTGAGGATACCCATCTTGAACAGTTGCATGAGAATAAGTTTTCGCTTACCCCAAGGCGAATACCAGTTGAAAGGAAGGCATCTGCGAAAAAGAGTGGAGTCGATCAGGACATGGTTGGTAGAGAGGAGAGTGGATCTGATGCTGAGAGTGGTTGGTCAGGGGTGTCTGACAACTCCTCTACGGATTCCGAATGTACCATCGTCGAGGCATCTTGAGTGGCCTCTGATCAGGACAGATTTGATACAGCTTATGAAGCTTTTCGTGACCTGGCAGATGGACTGTACAACATCGACCTCACGCGGTACTCCAGGGGAGTGACCAGCGAAGATGCGGCTGGTGTCCAGCTGCTAGATGGACAGGAGAAGCTGCAAGAGTTGGTGCATTTGCCTCGAACTTGGCCATTAGCGCGACTGACTATCCCACTGGCAGGGCTTAGCAAGCAAATTGATCGGCTCTTAGAGGGATATTGCTTTCAAATTTTGGCCGCTAATCGCGATCCAGAGGCACACAATGGGAGAGTCATCCAGACAGCCACGCATCTTACTTGGATCTTGGCTGAGTACCTGGCTGATACTATTGCGTGGCTCCTGCGGAGCATTCTGGACCATGCCTCCAAGATCTTGTTCGACAATGACACTCAACCACTCTTGACACCGAAGTTTTGGATCCTACCGCTTTATCGAGAACTACTGAACAGTGCACGTCGCATCCGGCCGAGCGCTTCTTCAGAAAGAGCTCGTGGCTGCACAGGATTGGTCAAGGTCATATGTAAGGAAAACAAAGAGCAGAAAGGAAAGAGGAAGTACCATGCGGGGACACCTCACCCGAATGAGTGAGGGGGATTTACCCAATGGTTTGGGTCGTGCAGCTTAATGAGTACGCTCTATGTGTGGTTCGCAGCTAGCTGGGCGCCGATGGTAGCTGAGAGGCTGTTTGGCTGGTCGTCCATTCTGGGGGGTCATCCTATCCACAGAGTGGTCAGCCTGCTTCAGGGCCTCCCCAAACGGGAGCGCACCCTTGGCACCAACATGGCCATGCCACTGCTGACGCCAGTGGGGCAATGGAGGATATTGAAAGCACTGAAGTAGTGTACAAAATCCGGCAATGCCTGGGGCTGCAATCGTGCCGGTGCTCAACGTTAGCAGCAGAGTCTTCTGGCTTGAACTGGATGATAAAGCTCTCTTGGACAGCTATGCCGTGTTACAGGAGGGCATTCTCTGTGATGTGTTTTCGCAGAAGTGTTCAGCTGCGTGGCAGGGCGCTCGTGGGGAAAGGCTTACAGTTGCCATCATGCTGCCGGGCCGTCAAGATGCGGATGACTGGCTCAATTTCATGTTGTCGCAAAAGAACCTATGGCCCACCTTTACAACCCGGGGTACTCTCACTGAGGAAGTCTCCGAACAGGTCTTCAGTAAAGAGCGGCGCAACCTGCAGGCCAAGCATCTGTGGATGGAGGTTAAGCTGCGGTGGCAGGTGCTTGCTGACCGTATGTACACCAAAGCCCCCACGGGAAAGTCCAAAGAAGAACTCGATGCTCTGCTGTTTGACAGGGCGGCCAGGCGTAACCACACGAACCCGTATGAAGAAAAAGCATATCGTGGTGCAGCAAACAAAGAAGTCCAAGCCTGGTGGAAGCAATGTAAGGACTGGATGGCACACTTCAAAGAACAAAGCACGCCATTTGTTTTCGACTTCAAGAGCCTTTTGAAGGCACTATCACAAAAGGAAGCAGAAGCACAGTCGGAAGTGGATGCATTTATGGAGCATTGTGCAAAAAGGTGGCAGACACGAGAAGGCACCTATCAACTCAAGCGACGTCGACTGAAGCCTGACGTGAGAGATTTGCCTGAGGATCTAAGTGCAGATGTAGATATGGCTGACATCTAACTATTGGACGTGGAGGACTACTACACGGTGGAAGAGAACTTTTGAGGGGCTGAGAGGGGCGCGTTTAGTTTCACTTGTCTCACCTTGTTTTGCGAATTTCCTTGGCAGAGTCGCCGTTTTTTGGTGTTTGTTGGTTTGTGTTTTTTGTTTGTTTGGGTCGTGTTTTGTTTGGTTTGGTTTCTTGTTGACTGCCGCTTCCAGGGAAATTTTTGCCACTAATTCGATTTCAATCTACCCAATTCCAGTAGTTGACCGACAATGTCTCGTACTCGTGAGGCAATGCAGGAAAAAAAAAAGCAGTCGGAGAGCTCCTTTCAATGCCTCAGCGCTTTGGGGGCCTTGTCGAAGGAGAATCTCCGCGCAGAGGAGGAGGTGTCTGATGGCGGCATAGGAAAACGAAGTGTCCAGTGGAGTTTACGATGGTAAAAACTTTCATCCATGAGGGCGAGGAGTGGAATAGCCTCCGACCTGACATAGCCTGCAGCTGCTGCCTGTCTAGCGTTCTCCATGATCATGTCTTCATGCTCTGGAAAGATGAGAGTCAAGTTCCCAGCACTTGGTGAAACAAAGTGAAACGCACCGTCGCAGTCATCTTAGAATCCTCTCTGCTTCCTCTCAGTAGTTCTTTTCCAGGATGTAGTGAAGCCCAGTCACCACAAAGTGTAAAAGTACCAAGTGTTGTTTTAGAAGCACAGCCAGTAAAACAATGCTCACATCTGTGGTACGTTTTCGAATTATCTATTTTGGCAACAATCGATTTATTTTGAACCATGCAACCTGTACAGGAGCAGCTGATGGATTGCGTTTCAACGTGTCCGTTGGCTGCAATTGATGTTTACCCCCTGTATAGTGACTCTAAGAGTTCATTTTCGTTTTTTGCAGTTTAGATCGAGTGTTTTGAAGAGAGCTAGGAGAGTGTTTTTGCTTTCACAAAAGAAGATGGTAGAATGGTAGGTGCTTCTTTTGAACATTTTAAGGGTTCTGAGCGTCAGCCACACTGACTGTCTTGGACAGTTTTTTTACATGAATTCCAGCCAGAAGCCGGTGACAATTCTAAGATAAAAAAAATTGCAAGAACTTACAAAGTTCTTTTTAATTCCAAGAGATTCTAGCAATTTCCAAGGTGCAAAGTGGGTAAACGACAATGGAAAATAATTCTATTGCAAGAAAAATCAAAAGTGCTGTGTTCATGAAGAGCCCTTGAAAGAAAAAAACTCCGGAACTCTGAAACACACAGTTTTGCACGTTTTGCATGATGTGAAAAAAACGGGGGGTTGCGGTGTTTGGAAGAACCAACTCATTTGACATCGACGTGAACTTTGACATTTAGCAATCGTGGTCTGTGCAATCACGAACTCAATGGCTGCACTTTTGCTGAATTATTGTTTTTTTGTTCCTTTTTGGAAGAACAATCTTCTTTTTGTGTTCGATTGTTCCTTGACACTAAAGACATGGATTTTTAGATATCAACTTTTTATGAAAGTACAACTTAAACTTGCGTCCCCAATCCTCATTGCGTTGAAGGCATTGTTTCAGAACAAAACTGTTTGCCGCTTTTGCCTAAGTCATAAGAAGTCTTTGTTCAAACTGCAAAGTTGGCGACAGATTTTGTCACGGGTTCAAATTCTGTTTTGTCAGCAATCTTGGTTCAAAGTTGTTGCCAACTGATAGGTTGTCATTATGTCATTGAGCATTGCATGGGCCACGTGATGTGACAAACATAATTTGCAGTGTTTTATCGGAAAAAAAATCGTTTTAACCCTCATTGAGTTTTAGTTGGACAGTCGAGCACGAATCCATTCACATTTTGAATTTTGCATGATCCTAAATCTTCCGTCAAGTAAAACACTGCTGGAGATGAATTATAGCTCCCTTCTGAGGGTTGATTTAGTGTCTTTAGTGGTTCGACAGTTCGACAACATCAAATACATCCACTTGTTTGCTAAAAATGACCCGGCATTTCTGGGGATGACTCCATGGTGGTGAACCATGGCCCACCCCAAGAAGGCTGGGTCGGTCCAACTTCGCTGTCTTGTTTTGAGTGGAAGTGATTTGTAGAAAACAAAATCTGGGAGAGCTTCAAAGGTCTCAGTACAATCCGTGCGAATTTCTTCCATGGCTCCATTTTCTAACAGATTGGAATCTGACAGAGAGAGCGAATTGAATTTTTTTGCTAAGAAATGAACATTTGCTCCGATCTCAAAGGTTGAAGCTCTCTACCAAGTTTGGGTTGAAAAATTCCCAACAAAAACTTGGCAAGAAAAGGGTCCATCATCTTCCAAACCTTTGAAAAAACAGTTTGCCGTTAGCCTGGCGCCTCTGAAACCGATGGTCGGCAAAGGATGCCCTTGCATCGGCTTTCAAGAAGTTTGACATCAATGGAGATGGGAGGATCAGTGAAGATGAGCTGAAACGCGTGATGATGGTGTTGGATCCATCGTTGAATCCTGGGGAATTGGAGCTGATCTTTGCTGGAGCTGATCTTAGCAAGGTGCGAAACGAAGGGAGGGAGCCTTGGGAAAGCTTTCAGAAAAACTACTGAAAGGGAAAGGCGAAGGGGATTGAGAAGAAGCGTTTTGTGTTGGACCCGAAAATCCGCATTTCATTCAGATTCTTCGGTGACAAAACATACGGTGATAAAAATACGGTGTGATTTTTCACCGGGGATCTTTACCTGTCGAGAAAAAACGCGGAAAGTCTTCGGGAATCAAAATCAGTTTCCAGGTCGACCTGCCGATTTTTGTTCAAAAAACACCTTACAGCTCTCCAAAAATTGCAGGATGGAGCGGTTAGCATGGAGGAGAGACATCTGACAATGGACCCATTGCTGATAGGTCAAGTTGGATTTTTTGAGACTTGTTCATAATCAGATGTGTCTTTATGGTTTGTAGTTTCAAAAAGTTGAAGACAAAGTCATGTACTAAATACAGTATATCATCCCGGGATATGCTATAGCCATTCTCAAGTGCGGGCATAGTCTATTTATTTGCGGACGGATATCTTTCTCTCTCTCTCTCTCTCTATACATGCAAATGTTATGTATTTGTGTAGTCTTTCAGCAAATTGATTCCATGTACCTTGGACAAGGTACACGACTAGTTGTCCATCCATCCGTTCATTCATTCATCCATCCATCCATGAATAATACCTACATACATACATACATACAGGTTTCAGCGCATTCTGTGGCAATAGAGCTACAACTACAACCAGATACCTTCTCAACGAATCACCGTTTTCCAGGAGTTCTCCAACTGGGCAGCTGAACCCCTAGGCATGTTCGGCTCCTTTGCTGCTTTGGTGATAGGGACATAATTTTCAGAAGTTTACTTATTTTTCTACTGTCTTTTTTGTTGACTTATTCGGTTGAAGGTTTGACACATGAATTTGTCTCTGTTTCTGTGATTATGTTGGCTTCCAAAAACACATCTTGGACCTACCTCACCCAGGCTAATGTCACATTTTTTGGGCATTCTGGGTGGAGGGTAGATTCATGGCTGGTCAACCTACCCCTACGTACCCCCCTCAGACATATAGGGTTTAATAATGCAAAAGGGGAATAGGCCTTTAAGGAAGGCCTTATTTCTGGGGGGGTATGTTAGGGGGTGGTAGGTTGACCAGCCATCACTTGTTTCTCAGCTTTCGAATCATCGAACCAAGGGATGGTTCCAGCTACCGCTGCTGGGCTCATCACCCCAGAAGAACGAGCTGCCATGCGGATTCAGTCCCTGGCAAGAGGCGCCGTTTAACGAAGACTTTTCTTGTTTTTTGCGGGGGGAACACTTTCTTTCAACACAAAGGCAGTAGGTATATGAATATAATGATGAATTTTGTGAATAGGAGTGGAGCTCAATGGTGAGTTGATTGGCTTTAAAGTCTGCAATGAGCAGTTTTGGCAATGAACATTAACGCTCAAACCAAGTGGAACAGACCAATAATTATGCACAATCACTGCGGTTCGTGGATTGCTGGTATATCTCAAACATCTATTTCTAGTCAATGTATACATGATATACATTTTTCCAAGCTGAATAGTTCCAAATTTCAACATCTTCTCACTTTGGTTAATATACATCTGCTTGGAGTCAAATGATCCTACTTGACTCACAACAACTCATGCTGGCTCACAGGTCGCCATGCTCGGAAGAAGGTGAAAACGGCGCCGAAGAAAGTGAAACAGGCTGAAATGGTCCTCTGCGAAAATAGGAGGATTCGAGGGTCGAACAAGAAGTCGAAAGATTGCTATGAAAATATGGTGATGAGTCGGCTGAAAGAAGCTATAAAATATAGGATATGTTGTGATATGTTCACATAAAACGAGTTTGTGACTTCTTGAGTTGCTTATCAAATTCAAACAATTGTGAGCTATAAGCCACACTGTACAAGAGGTTACAAGTTATATAGAAGTTAAAAGGCTGTAAGTCACAAATTCCAAGCTGTTCTGGATATTTCTATCATTTCAAAATCGAAGTCATGAAGACTTTGGGCGCAAATCTGTCCAAAAAAAAGACTTGGTTCTTGCAGCTTGCTCCCCCCCAAAACCTTGGAGTTTTTTTTCAAAAAATCTCAAGATGGATTTTTGGACCAAGCAAAAATTTTCCCCACAAAAACCCCGTTTGGGTTTGGGAACTCCTTTGGAGTCGCCACGCCCCGTTGGTTCCAGGTGGAACCAATCACAACGGCTGAGTTGTGGGAAGGTTTAGCCTTTGATAGCGGGAGCGCGGGTTGAATTTTCCACCGGGGCCGTTGGGTGGGGTGAAATGACCGGGTTTTTTCCACGGGTTGTGGTTGCTGGTTAAAAGTTGGTAAGACAAGCTGGGCCGATCTATTTTTTTTGTTTTGAAGCCTGACAAGTACCATTGAGGCAAAAAAGATCCGATGGGCGATCTTTTTTTTGCATTTTTTTTTGGGGATTCAGCCCTAAAGTGAGAATATGTTCAGGAACTTGTTGCTGTCAGAAAGGAATCATCCTATTAAGTGCCTGGAAAACTCGCAGCTGACTGCTGACCACCCAAACCATCCAACCATCCCCTGGTTGTGGGAGGAAGATGCGCTCCAAGATCGATGTCTATGAGTTAGTCTCCGGTTTTAGTGGTTGCAAGAGGCGGGGGGGGGGGGGATGGGGACACCATCGACCGTTTGGTAACGTGTAATGACTACTGTAAATGACGTGTTTTTTTTTTCCAAAGGAGAAAAAACGTGAAGAAGTCATGGTGAAACGTTGAAGCTTGGAATTTACAGTTTGTTTTTTTTTCTGAAAAAATGAAGCTCCCCTGGGCTAGCAGTCCAGCAGTCCAGCAGGACGGGTCTGGCCACTTCAGTAGAGCTCCTTGCACGCGATGATGCTGATGCCTTTGCCGTCGGCGAATTGCTTCTTGAGGAGGTTCTTGGATGGGCGAAACACCATGAAAAACAAATCTGTGTCCGCATTGGTCCCTTAACGGAAAGAGAGCTAGGATTTATGATTTATTCATGCCAGTGGACTTCAGTTGATGTGTTGATGTTTCGTTCAATTTTTAAGAACAAGTTCTTTTGGATTTCTTTGTCCAGGATCACATGAGCATCCAACAAAGATTAGAGGATGATCAGAGTAGCCAAAACCTTGGTGAGTCATAGTTTTTGCCCCCCCAAAATTGATACCCCCTATCAAGCGTGATTCCACAAACTCCCGATACGGTAAGCTTCCGGGAGTGGTATCGGAACAGTATGGGTATCCGGGGTCCCATTTTTTGAGGGTCTCTGAAAATCCCACGGACCCTCATCCGCGGAAAAAAAAAAGCCTTAAGTCCGGCATCGGAAAAATTTACAGAAAATGGTCGCATAATTTCTCCCTTCAACAGATGCAATTCCTCCCATTTTGTCAGCTCAAATGATTCGGACGGTCGGACCGATGTTTGAGTCCATTCAGGTGAACCATTTGGCACTCGTCATTTGTTCTCGCAGGTCGGAAACTCGGAAACGGTACCCGAGTTTTTCCAACCCCGGGGTTTGGGGTTGGGGGGTTGGTGACTGTTTTTTTTTCGAAGGACTGCTCCAGAAAAGGTGTAGAAACTGGACAGTGGCGTCATTTTGACAAGTGCGATTTGATTCAAAAATTACATAAAATTACTTGGTATTTGATTATCACTTGATTTCTTAAAAAGAGATTTCGGCTCAATTCCACGACTCTTGATTGCCTTTTTTGTTTTGCCCAGGGAGCCTCTCATCGAGACAGAAGCCAAAGAGGAATTGCTTAGGATCAAGGACCTCACACACACATTTCAAGATGGCACGAACAAAGCCATCTTGAGCTGAAGGAACGGTTACAAGATGTTACATGTTACAATATCTTGCAATACTTTTTTTTTCCATCTTCTTTCCAGGTGTAGTGTCTGATTTTTTTTTCTGGTAGTTTCTGCCTCAAAGCGTTAAAAAAGACTTTCCCAGCTCCAGGAGTTTGTGCGGGACTGTGGGATGGCGATCCGTTCAGAGGAAAAGATGTCCTCGCGACACTTCAAAAATTGGATTCGTTTATTAGCTACATTGATGTCCATGGACCTCTCCGTCATCCTCTTCCAATGGTGCCTGAAGTTGTTGCTACGGCTTGGTACTGTTGATGGTTGAGAAATCCGGCGATCACCAGTAGATTGGTAGTTTATCCCATTATTTTTAAAGGGTTTTATAAATCTCAAATTCCATCAACAGTAGGAGGTCGTGGTGGACACATTGAGGGACCTTCCTAGTGCCCGCAGGTACTGGTTTGAGTTTGGCCTTTTTCTTCCTACAGCAGAGGACGGGGATGGGGGATGACAAGAGGTTGTCTTTACAAAGAAGAGGGGTTTAGAGAGGATCCTTTGTAATGGTGGCACATTTAGTCTGATAGCAAGACGACGGAAATTAGAGAAACAAATATTTTGATATCATAATTTTCATACGATTTCATAGTTTTATTTATGACTGAAATCAGAGGGATTATTTTTTGGGTGTGTTTTATTTTTTTAGTTGACGATTATCCATCTATTTCCATGGTTCCATGGTTGAGGTTCTTGAAGTTCTCCTCATGGCCACAGTTTACAGCGAGTCGCGACGGACTGCTCTAGCACCTCGGGTCAACAATTCCCGTTGGGGGGGGCCCGGTGGGTGCCCGATTCCTGGGGGAAACACCTCCCCCCCGAGGCGGCGAAACTGGGCGAGCCCAGCAATTTGGTGAATGTCCCCTTCGTTCTGCGGGACTTGGAGAGTTTTTGAGTTGGACTTTTGGAGGGTCACAACTCAAACGGTTTTCCCCAGAGCTGAAAAATTGAAAACTGATGCAGGATCTCATGCAATTGGTCTACAACGGTGGGTTGTGTGGTCGAACGGACTGCGCCTGTTTGATGCCCTCTGAGGTCCAGGTTGGGTCAAACTTGTATCCAGCTGTGAATTTGCAGATTTCAGGACTAGCTTGATCATCTGGGCTTGGGACAATGACTTACTAGGCAGAAATTGTTAGCCTCTAGTCTGTACACTATCGTTTAGCCGTGTAATTCATTTGATATGCGTGGCGTGCACAGACTTTTTTAATCATGCCTCAGTTGAACTGCAGGCATTGTGGCCATATATCCTGAGGCTGGAAATGGTGGGACTGCTGAAATGGCCCGAAGGATAGACATGACCCAAATTAAAGTTTTCTGGAAATTTTGCGGAAGAGGGGCCCCGAAATCCCGAAAAAGATCAAAAGATTCTTGGATGTCTTGGTTGTTCTTTTTGGTTCCGATACATTTCTCGACCAAGGGTCGAGTTGGGCATTTGAATGCAAAAAGGTTTGTATACATTAAAATGCAAGTGTTTAATGACGACCGAAAAAAAAGCCATCGAGAGCCAACTTGAGTGAGTTTGGCACCATTGGTACCCGCATCGAGCCAGCTCAAGATGTCTTTTTTTTGGAAGGCTTTCCCGATTTCCCGTCTGGAGCCCTCGTGGTTTAACAATGGATGCTGCTTAACGGCTTAAGAAATGTCCTCATCGGAAACGCCGGAAAAGTCGTCGTCGGCAGTGGTAGATCTACCAGCCTCCAAGTTCTGGCCCGTCGCCTCATCGGAGTCGAAGGGAGCGAAGACGTCGACGGAGCCTGGACGACATCGGAGGCTGTTTCCTTCGGAGCCACGAGATTCGGATTGGCAAGAGGAGGTTGGTCTTCATCCGTCCAGTCCGTTATGGAATGGTGTCACCAAGATGATGATACGGACCGAAAAGGGTAGTATTGTTGGGTGAAGTGGTGGTGATGATGATGATGATGATGATGATGATGATGATGATGATGATGATGATGATGGTGGCGACGAATGTGGTGATGAGACTGATGGTGGCGACGAAGGTGGTGATGAGACTGATGGTGGCGAAGAAGGTGGTGATGAGACTGATTATGATGTGTGATTTTGTTGAGGATGCTGCTCATTTTTTGTTGGAAGTTGATCAGTTCCAGTGTCACACCCTCCCAGAAAACGCTCCAATGATTCACTTTGCCAGGTCTAGGAGTCTAGGAGTATCCCGTCGACCATGCTCCTGTTTTTCGCTTTCAATTTTCGGTTGGAGGAATGTTCCAGCAAGATGTTCTCAGAGCGAGATTGAAGAGCTTCTTCAGTCGGTCACTGCAAATTTCAAGCTTCAGATGCCACGTTCATCTGAGCGAAAATGCAAAGGTTATGCTTTCGTTGAAGGCTTGCTTGGGAACAACTGGAAGCTGTGGAATCCAATGACGTCGTAAGTTTAATACATTGCATTTAGGTGTTTCGGGGAGAGTGTCCAGAGAGTGAATGCACGAGTGAAATTGTACACTTCCAGAATCAACTTCATTTTTTTTGTACCCCTAGAATTTTGTGTATCAGTGAAGATTGCTTTGTCGAGTATTTTGATGGTCCTTGTTGATCTTTTCTGAGCGACAGCCAACAGAGTATCTGCTAGCTGTGTTATCAAGTGTGTGTTTGTTTGTGTGGCTATGTGCAGCCTTCATAGGAATCTCACACTAAAAGGGATTTCCCTTTAAATCTGTCCGGGACCTTCCTCCGCATCTTCAAAACACCTTTTGTTGGTTTACTGGTTTACCTTCTTTCTTCTTTTGCTTGTTGTTTGCTCCGTTTTTTTAAAAATCTACCGAAACCCTTCAGGCGATCCAGAAGTCGTGAAGCGTCTGGCGGAGTTCTTATGGACGAATCCGCATGTCCCTTCAAGGCGAAGCACTCGGCCTTTGAAGATTCATCCAGCGGAAGGATTCCAGACTGACGGAGTCTGGTTCGCACACACACCACCCTGATTTATAAGACTTTTCATGAGCAGCGACTGTAGGGTCAGGGTGTGTAAAGGTGCAGGTCTGGCACTCCCAGACTCCCAGACTAATGGCAATTTTGGTACTGCCAACAAATTTCCAAATTTCACCCATGCAAAACGGCGAAGTGATTTCTCGTCCTAAAGTGGCGTTTCAGCAGGACGGTGTAAAATGATGTAAAATGTACGTAACATTGTAGCCAGTTGTTTGATTTTTTCTTGATGTAAGTTTTGTCGTTGTTTTTTCCGGCTCATCGGCCGTGGGTTTTACCTCTTTGCAATGATTTTCCAGGTTGTTAATATTTGAAGTCACGAAATCGCGTTGCATGGCACTGGGGATGAAGTTGACCTAAAAAAAAACTCATACGAATTTGAGAAAAGATCACCAGACCCAATTTTTGTGGGGCTATTTTTTGGTTGGCCCCCAAAAACCGCGGCAGAAAATCTTGGACTTTCAACCTTGGCACCTCAATTTGGGTGCTTGGAAAACAGTCCCATCAGGTTGTTTGGTTATGGGTCAGGCCGTCGTGTTTGGCGATGTTGCTGCCACCTCATACCGGGTGAGGTGGCAGCCTTTGTCAATCTCAGTGGGTCCAGTAAGCTGGCGGAATTGAAACATATCCAAATCATTCCAAATCATTTCCTGGTGGATGACCAGCGTGGAGTTTCACTCCACAAGAACCCATGGCCCAAACATTTGAAATTGTCGGCGGTTGGACAAACGGGGCTAGGCAATACATCTCTTTGAGAGTCTGGAAATCTTTGATTCCGAACTTCACAGCTTTGGTCTAGCTGAATGGGGAGTGAAGTTCACACACCAGCAATTAAGCAAATTCATACATTTGAGACTCTCTAAATCATGTTTGCCTGTGCCCCGAGACTGTCCGAATGGGAAGCCCCTTTGCCGACCAGCATTTGATTGGGCACATGCCAAAAAAAAAGCGGCGCGGCCTGTTTCTCTCAGCGCTTATATCACTTGATCTCTCAGCTATTCGCACTCCTGAATATGCAATGTCCAATGTCAGCAGCAATAGCAAGCTGCTAAGCTGCGGCTTGCTCAAACAAACTTTGACTACGATATATAATTTGAATGTAAATATAAGTCATTCAGTCATTCAAATCCAACTTTCAACTCAAGGAGAAATGATGCAGCATTGGGGGAGTTTGCTGCTATTGGATGCTGCGAGGCATATGCCGCACCACCTCAAGGTCCGCCGAACGCTGCGGAGCTCCGTGGCCACCGGGACGCTCCGGAAAGCCTTGCTGCATGGGACGGTGGGGACAGGGGGGGGGTGTTTTTGCCGGTGGGATTTTTCGCGGTGGATCCTTAGCAGATTTTCCAAGTTTGTATGGAACAGATAAATACACAAGGGTGGAAGGTGGGTGGTTTTGGTGCTTTGGAGTTTGCCTTTTTTTTTTCTTAAAAGTATCTTTTACAACACCCTTCTTTTTGATCAGTTGAACAACGGAAAAACTCTTCCAAGCTGCCTAGCCCAATTGCCTGAATAACTTGTAATGTATCGCATACTTTTGATACAGTTAGCACAATAGTCAATATTCTGCAGCACCAATGTCAAAACCAGTCGGAGAAAGTGTTGTTCATAGTCTTAGCGTTTTTTCCCAGCTGCATTCTGAAGATGCGTGTTTTTTCCTGATGTTTTATGGTAGAAAATTCAAAGAATAAATATCTGCAATATTCCTTGACGATAGAAGATTTGATGCAGATCATTGAGTAGCAAAAAAAAAAACAGCAAGATCTTGTTGCAATGTAAAATCCATTTTTTCAGGCACAAGATAAGCTGAAGACCTTTTTTGTTTTTTCTAATGATTACTTTTTTTGAAATTGATTGAGTTAGACAACATTCTTGGGTGCCCATCTTTTTTTGGTCACAAAAGACATTCGCCAAAAACACTTGCGGCCTTGAATCCACTAAGAAAAAACCCACCAGGCGCTGGGCGAGGCTGACCACTCTGAGCCGCGGAAGGTGGCTGGGTTTTTGGGTTTTGGTCGAAGTTTTTTCGTTGAAAAAAAGGTTCCCGTTTTTTTTAAGGGAAACAAATGGGTGTTTTCAAAAAATATGGATACCCCAAAATGGATGGTTAAAATGATGGAAAACCTTATTAAAATGGATGATTTGGGGGTACCACCATTTACGGAAACACCCAAATGGGGATGACATCTGCCCCCCAGTTATGTGGGGAGGAGAATCATGAAGCATTTTTTTTAAAAGGATCCGAATCACATAGGGGAATTTTCCACAGTTCAAATGGGGATTATTTCCATAAACCGTTAAAATAAGGATCCGGTTTATTCAAACAACCCAGTATTTTTCAATGGGACTCTCGTTTTTCCCAACATTGCAGGACCTGGATATGGAGAAGAGCCACATTGCAGGTGTTGAAGAGTTCAGCATTTTATTGGAGCTGTCTCCTGGCGATAGTTACCGGATCAGATGATTTGTTGGATCAGATCCAGTTTTTTCAGAAGCTGTGCCGTGGTCTTTTTTGGGAGATTTTATAGGAGGCATTTGGAAAAATTTTACTATCAGCTTGGGGTGTGGTTATTTATTCCCCCAAAGGAGTGATATGATGGCTGTGGAGTTTTTATATTAGCCAGACCTGCTGGCGGAAAAACAACTGCCACTGAAACTTTCGAGGCTGGAGACTATAAGTCTTCTCAGATCTAAGATTCATGAAAATTTTCAAATGCAGGTGGATGAGAGCAGAAAACACAGACAGTGTGACACCAAAGTCATCCAGCATATGCCAAAGAACTCAGGCTTTATGACGATGACAGGATGAAGTCTCGCTTTAGTAGCCCGTTGGAGATGCTAGTGGACATGGCAACTTGTTGGCACAACCGAAATTCCACGACTGAAAAGAATGGGAGCAAATTTTCAGAGGCAATAAATCAAATCCAATTTTTTGATAGGATGATTTTGAACCAGGTTAGATTGGAAAGTTCGCCCATCTCCACTGAGGTAAAACATGCAACGGAATATGGACGCCTTTGGGATGATACCGAGGCGACCTGAGCAAAGTGAACGTTGTTTCGATCCTCCCAAAAGGGGAGGATAGCCAACTCTGAAGTCAGCAATTGACAGAAATTCTATTGAACAAAAAAAGGAAGATGTTTGATACATCAATGAGTTGTTCAATAGAATTATCCAACAACATTCCATTTTGCACATTTTTTTTTCATTTTTACCTCTCCTAAATCTTCTTCATGGCCCCTTTGGCCTAGCTTCCACGACCAAGTCGTGGGGGTGTATTGATATGGTTCTTCCTTGGTTGGTGGATGATTTTTTGTGGGAAGGTTTCGGACCTGAAACCTCGAAGGGTTTGGAGCAGATATTTTGGTTTCTATTTTTTCTGGATATATTTTGGTGCAAGCAACAAAAAGCCGCAAAAACATTCATGATGCAACTCCCCAGCAGCAACTCCAACAAAAAGGGGGTACGGTACGAAAAATCCATCTTATCCATCTCTCAACCAAGCAAGCGACTGCGATGACTGCGACCTTTTCCCACCAAAAGTGGAGGGGTTTTTGCGATCTCGCCAAAGATGCGATTTTCGACGCCAGAAAGTTGGCAACATGATGATTCACTCCGATGACTCATCGTGATAGGGTTCAATCGAATCCAATAGAATGTGTCTCCCTGTGGTTCTTTGTCAAAGGAGAATTTGGAGGTTGCCGAGATGCCCTGGGTTTTCTTGAATTTTTGTTGGAACGTTTTTCCACGTTTGCTGTTGTCGCATGGTCCATGCGTCCAAAAAATCTCACTGTTGTTGCTCAAAGTCTGGCAAGATGGGGCTGAACGGTTCTCACCGTTTCCAGCGGCGTTTCCTCATCCAGAAAAACCTTGTTTGGTCTGAAATTTCTCTGCCCCTTGGTGAGAAACTTGTTGTTTTTGCTTGGTGGTAATTTCAAATTTATGGTTCATCATCGGCGTTTTGACGACTGATGGCTTTAAAAAACAACCAATGGTCGGATGCTTCAAAAAACCATGGTGAATCACGAACATGAACAAAAAACCATGTGCAGTGTTTCAAGTTCAATGCGTGATGGTTTGGCAATTTCCTTTTTGGCAGTTTTTCCGTCGAAGTTTCCTTTCCACATTGAGCAAATGCAAAAAATTCCGGGTGACAAATTGTAAGAAAAACAATATAGAGACATTGTCGACTATTTGTAACAGCTGCCACTTGCTGTTGGTTCTGACGCGCGAATGCACGAATCTGAGGTTCTCATGAATTTCATGCTGTATATTCTTCAGGTGAGAAAACTTGACACGGAAGTCACGGGAACCTTTTGACGGAAGTCACAGGGGGGTGGAACAGTTTGGAAAACCTTCTCTTCAGTTGGAAAAACATGCGGAGATTTGTGTGTGTTTTTCGAAATACAGGAGTCATCAACTTCTCAATTCTTTTGTTTTTTGGCAATTTTCAGGCTAAAAAACCTAACTTCTTTCAAACTTCCCAAAACTGGATTTTTCATGGTCAAACCCATGGGATTTCAACCCCCCACGGATTTTTTCCCCGAAAAAAACCGCCCCCCACGGCACCTCTTGAGGTGTCCCTTGTGGCACCTTTGACGGTTTCGGCCGCCTCCGGTGGCATGATGCGACGACACAAGGCAAGCGATCGGTGCCATCGAGTGGCGATGCAGATTCGCCACTGGCCATGGTTGCTTTCTGGTTGGTGGTTTCTCCAAGATTTTTTATTTTCACCCCGAAAACTGGGGAAGATGAACCCAATTTGACTTTTTTTAATATTTTTCAAAGGGGTTGGTTCAACCACCAACAAGCTTTTATCATGGGTTCCCTTAGAAATCGCTGGTTTCAAAATTGGAAGTTTTCATGTTATTTGTAACCTACTTTCACTAAAAAATTGTGTACTTCCAATTCTGTTGTGTTTTGTTTTGGCAAAATCTGAAAGGTTTGTTGAAAAACGGCAACATTCATGGAAATTACATCTATATATATAGGCTGTATACATAGATACAGTGGAAGAGTTCCGTTTCAAAGCCCAATAGAACTTCGCCAGTTGGAACTTCATCAATTGGATTTTTCTCTTGAAGGAGTCTTCAATGCCGATGCCTTTCATTTACATAATCTTTAGCTGCCAACAAAAAACACGTCTTTTAAAATGAATCTTAGGACATAGAAAAAAATCTTTTTTTCTTGGAATCTTTCCTTTTTTTCCACACCCACTTAAACGCCAAAACGGGAGGTGCTGATGGCCAGTAACTTTGATGGAAGTTTCGAAACGCTTCGATGGCATCTGCATGACAAATCGGAAATGCCCGTGTCTTTGGCAGCTGTTTTGGTCCTTGATGTTGGCGTTTTTTTTGACGTTTTCCTGGCTGTTTTGGCTTGGGTCGTTTTCTTCTTTTGCTGTTGTTTTTGTTGATATGTTTAACATTCCCCTGTTTTAATGGTAGAGGTTGCAACCTCATCCCATGCTTCGGAGTGAACTTGTTGGAATCATGCGATTTGTCTTTGTAAAGTACGACTTCTTTGCCAAAAGCCACAAGTCTTTGGGAAAGTTTCAGGTCATTTCATTTTCAACAAAAACCTTTAAAAGGATTCCCCTATTCCGATCAACCACAGGGGTTGGAAGGTTGGGATTGGATTAGATTTGAGTTTCAACCTCCAGAGTTTCAACTTCTCCAACCTGAAGGTTTTTTAAAGCCACCTTAAGGTTGGTTGGAGTTCGATTCCAGACTGAAGAACGGTTTGGGACGGTTTTTGACCCACCTCCCCAAAACCCCAGAGTTTTGTGGAAAAACCGAGGTTGACACACATTTCTATAAGGTGGCTTTTGAGCAATTTGGTCTGCAGAGATTTCCACGTCACGTCCAAACGCTTGTTGGATTGATGAAAATTTTTCATGGGTTTTTTTCTTCTTCAAAATTTCAAGCTCCAGATTTGGCCATTGAAAATGGGAATTTGTCTTCAAAGATGGGACCTCAAAAAGATTTGAATGACGAACAAGATGGAAAGGAGACTTCCGTTGAGTGGTAGACTTGTGATGTATATCCGGCGGTTTCCCAGTTGACATGGGAAGGTGATTCTTCCCCCCAACGGCAAGGCCGAACATAAACATGAATACCTTGCAGGGTCGTGCTTCAAAAGATGAACAAGAACTTGATGGTATTCTCTTTCATAGGAGGGTTGCTGTATTCCGAACTTTTGGGAAATAGAGTCAACTGTTTTGCGCGGACATTGAGCAAAATGAATCAACCATGCTAAGAAAATGTGAGTCCAGAGTCTAGAGGTAGGAGGATCAATGTGCATGCACTGCCAGAGTGCATTTGTATCTTTTTAATAAAAGCTACGAATAGTATCGTTTGCATCAGAAAAGCTTCACAAATTCAAGAAGTGGAACATCATGGAACATCTGGCCACATCTTTTCATCATTTTGCACGGTGGACATCTGGGGATCCCTTCGATCCCTGAACCACAGTATCTCCCCCTAAGGATGGATGGACGCTTGTTTTGCTGGCAGAGGTTGGGTCGAAACGTTGAAGTCTGAAATTTTGCTGTGGGTCGTTTTAGTCGCTGAAATGTGTGAATATACATATATACATATAGATAGATAGATAGATAGATAGATAGATAGAAAGATAGAAAGATAGAAAGATAGAAAGATAGAAAGAAAGAAAGAAAGAAAGAAAGATAGAAAGATAGAAAGAANTTTTAGTAAACATACAAACATGTAGAAATATCAATCTCTGTGGCTCTCTTATGTATGTGTCTACTATGTGCGACATTGTCCCAGTAGTAGGAGTTTCCAAAAGATAAATCGGAGAAGGATTTCGAATTGAGACTTTTGATGACCATCCCCTATGGGTCACTGACTTGACGCCAGGGAGACAGAGGGATGTCGACAATTTGCTGGCGATTGTGAAGTGAAGTATTGTGATCCTGAAATTTGCACTCTGGCAGATTTGATCAGCCCAAAACACTTGAAACACCCCAGCAAATAAAGCCTCCCAACTGGGGAATTGGCTGAACATTTTTTGGCGGTCTTTTAGCACATCTGGCTTGGTTTGAGCGTTTGGGAATCTCCACAACTTGGACAAAAGATGGCATGTGATCTTCATAGCTTGATTTTCAGGGTCATGAGTTCATATATCATCTAACCCTGAATCGAACCAATATCAATCCCCATGAAAAGCTCAAAGGTTGGAACATGAGACTTGTTTCCTCAATGTTCATTAAGATACTGGATATTCAGGAGGATGAGATCAAACAGTTTAAAACATGTATGATTACTCGTAGTCATTTTTTTTGTGTGTTTTGCCTTAAACATTTGTGTGTTTGTTTGGCTTGCTTTTGGGTTTTGGTGTCATATACTAGGTGGTGGTTTCAAACACTTTTCCCCAACAGCACTAGCTTTGGGGTCTTCAGCGATAGTAAAGGTTTCGGGGCAGCATTGCCTTCGGCAGATCCGTCTTGGGCCGCCAGGAGGTTCCACCAAGGTTTCACCAAGGTTCTCCAAGTTTCGCTGTGTCTCTGGTTCTCTGGGGCAAAAGGTTCTGTGGAAGGTTCCCCCATCACTTCTGAATGAACTTGTCTCCCAGTTCCTCAACTCTTTTTTGCATTTTTCATCAACAGCGCTGGCTTTGGTGTCTTCTTGGGCCAAAACTGACACGTTTGTCTTCTTGGGCTCTTTGCAGCAAATGGCTTTCGCAACACAAAAGTTTCTTTGGAGTGTTCCAGTTCTTGACATTGGTCTCACAGTCTCCTGCGCTTTTTGGGGCAAATGGCTGTTGCTTCAGAAAAGGTTCTGTGGAGGGTTCCGCCAACTATTCTTTACATCTGTCTCTCAGGCTGTTGCTTCATAAAAGTTCTTTGGAGGGCTCCGCCAACTGTGCTTTACATTTATCTCCCAATCTCCTGGGGTCAAAGTTGTGTGAATTGTTGACATGTCTCACCCATACAAAAATCCAGTCCACAGAAAAAGACCCATCATGTCGTTGCTGTTGGGGTAGTCTTGGGAAAATGATCCAATTTGACTTGGGCATGTTTGTTCAAATTTGTTGGTTCAACCATGGGGTAGTAAGCGAGTTATTTCAATCAAATCTTTTGGAGCATCACTTGGATTTTCTTGACCTGGAGCATTGACTGGAGTATAACTACAGTAGTGGTTTCAACTATTTTTTTGAAACTTTTCACCCCCCGAAAAAGTTGGGAAAAAAAAAATCCAATGTTGACACTTGCACGTAAAACATTTTTTTTTTTCAGATTGGGTTGGTGGGTTGGTGGTTCAAAAAACCCACCAAGCAGCTATATATTTCTAAGTTTTTCCCTTCGGCTTTTCTCGGGGTCCCGAGGTGATTGCATGTGGGTGAAGGTTCAAAGCTGTGGAAATCATCACCTGGAGCTCTTTACAGAAGCAGATTGGGTGACTTTACGAAACAAAAAAAGCAGCAGAAATGAAAATGGTAGATGGATGATGACATGAGTTTCCCCCCATTTTTTGAGGGATGAAACTTGAAGTACCTCTAAAAAAAACTGAGGATGATGACATGAGTGAGTGAGTGAGTGAACCTCCCCCAGTTTTTTTTTTGGGGGGGTATCATCAAACTTGAGGTATATAAATCTAAAAAAAAATGGAGGGATTGATACAAAGCGAGGGATACAAAAACGCCCTTAGATCTGAGATGCATTTTTGGGTTGCTTTTTTTTAATGGCCCCCTGTTCACGTTGTTTTGTTAAAGGGAATTTGGTGGAGTATTTTGGTGAAGCAATATGCTGGAACTGGGCGGGCGTCTCTTGGAGTTTGAGGGTCGACTGAGGACCCAGATCCAACTGAAGAAGGACCCTTGAGGACACAATATTGGCGAGGCATCCGACACTTGGATGGAGGATGAAGATGAAATGAGAGAGGCTATTAGGCAAAGGAAGATGGAAAGGGAGTTTTCTAGTTGCGATCTTTTCATATCTTTTTTTGCTTGAGTTTTTGAGTCAAACTGGAGAAGACTCCTCGCAGTGAAGGGTCTCGGGGTGCAGTGTTTTGGTGGGTGTGCTCCCATTGTGCCCTAAGGAGTGCAATATTACGATCCTTCAAAATGGGGTAGCAATGTCACAGTGGATGTGGGCAAAGCACTGGAGACTACACTTAGCTGTAGCTTGCCTTTGAGCTTAGACCCAACCGAGCAGATCAAATGAGATCTGGGTCTCCAGTTTTTCTCCCGAGTTTGTGAGGTGCAGTCGTCTAGTTGTCTAGTAGTAGTGGTAGTAGTAGTAGTAGTAGTAGTAGTAGTAGTAGTAGT
>DF242676.1:0-23703 GCA_000507305.1 Breviolum minutum Mf 1.05b.01 | reverse complement strand
GGTGACGACCAACTTTGGGGGAGTGGACGTGGTGCCATTGTTGGGCGCCATTCTAGTGTGCTATGGTTGGGGGGGAGGCTGACGACCAACTTTAACTTTGGGGGACTGGACGTGGTGCCATTGCTGGGTGCCTAGTGTGCTTTGGTTGAGGGGGAGGGTGACGACCAGGTGCCATTGCTGGGTGCCATTGCAGGGTGCCATGGTGCCATTGTTGGGTGCCATTGCAGGGTGCCAATTTCTGTTTCCTTTGTTCCTCCTATATTCAGGGCTACCAATTTCACGCAGGGGCCCAAGAAAACAACAATGAATTTAGCTTCTTGCAGACGCTACACTGTTCTCTACATTGATAACACAAAAATTGTTTTTGCTATCTGGGGTCTATGCTGCTATAATTTTTTAATCAGAGGCACTGCAACATGATTTCTCTAGATGTCATTCATTTTCTCCGGGCAAAACAAAAGGCGGATTCCGAACATCGGACCACTGTGACACCCGGAGTGCTCCCGAAATCCAGGCAGCAGCACGTGTGGCGCGAAATGCTGGAGGCAACCGCGGCATGAGCATGGATGAAGCGGACTTTGCCGCGGCCATGGCAGCAGGCCTCGCAGCGGTGCCTTGAATGCAATCAGGAAAAAACCCTGGAGGTTTGGAGTCCAAAAAAAACCAAGCAATGCATCAAAAGGTGTCAGAATTTGAAAATGCTGGGAGGAGGTGTATAGTGTATATATATATATACACTGTAAATCTCAAGTTTTGAAAAAATCCCACAAAATTGATCACCGTGGATTTTTTGAACCATTGATTTTGTGAGGTCACGGAATTGCCACCGAGCACTAGCGGTACAACGAGTACAACGAGTACAAGTACTGTCACAGTTGCCACAACGACCATTGCTACCACAATGACAAGTACAAGCACTACCACTACAACCATTACAACAACAAGCACCACAACTGAGACAACCACCACAAGCACAACGACCACCACCACTATCTATTATGCAGCAGATCTGGGTGCCAATGCCTTTCGACAAGCTCAGGACATTCCTTTTCTGTCTTTGCATGATGAATTCCAAAGATGAACATCATAATTTTACTGACTTTCACATCAGTAGCTGAGTTTTTTTGAGGTGCTTTGAGAATTCATTGTTGGACATGGTCGGATGGTCTCGGGTTAAGTTGCTTCCCAAAGCCTCCAAGGAGGAAGGCATGTCCGATGCCCAAGCTGCTGAAATCGCAGTAAGGAACCTCAGATTGGAGCAACTGATGGTGTGTTTTTTCTTTCCGTTTTAGGTGAAGTTTGGGAGTTGCTGGGTTTGGATGGTTGCATAAAAACCACCTAATATTTACATATATTACATATATATATATATATACATAAACCATGTATTGTGGATATATTCATGACATGGGGCGGGGTAACAACACATTTCTTACCCGAGTTTTTCGTGACAGGTCTTTCGACTTGGAACGGGTTTGGGGGTGGGTCAAACCTCCAATCTTGAAATGCACCCAAAAAAAACAAAAAACATGCAGAAAGTCCTTGCCAAATTTGCAAAGTGTTTTCATTCATTTTGAATGTTTGAAAATTCAGGTCGACCTGGTGATTTCTCAACTAATTTGAAGAGGTTGTTTTTAAAAATCTCGAAGTATAGGGAATATATCTGCTCAAATCTAGAAGAAATATGGCTTAAGTGGCAAAATTTTGAAGGCAAGAGCAAAAATTCAGACCCCCCCGAAACCCATTCTTGAGAGTCTCGATTCGATGAGGTGCAAGGAAAATCCTTCCCCCCCCAAAAAAAAACGACCACAAAAATTCAGGCGAAAGTTGCCGGAGTGGCCTCAAGACAAGCTGCAGTGACTGCTGGGAAACCTTATGACCAGCACCTTGGGAAGTGAAAATGGCAGTTGACAACGAACTTTTTGCAGTTACACTCCGGTAAACTAACATAGCAATGGGAAATCCACCATTTGGAAGATGTATTTCCTATAAAGAATGGCAATTTTCCATTACTATGTTAGTTTACCAGAAAGTAGCTGTTGTGTTGTCTGTTTCTAGTGTTTTTTTTTGTTTGTGATGTTCTTTTTTGGTGATGAAAGTTCCTTCTCATCATATTGTTGGTAGGTGACGTGGCTTTCTTAAAGACCATTGGCATCCAAAAAGATCCAAAGAAGCAAAACACACCAGCATTGTTGTGACCTGTTGCACCCGAACAAGCACCTTTTACGGGGGGGCAATTTCCCTTGCCGAAACTGGGGCTTATAAGTTTCTGAAAGGTTTCCAAAACCCCCGAAGATTGGCATATGACCAACAAAAAATCCCAATTAGTCCTGAAAAAATCGGCCGAGATGAAGAGATTGCCATTTTTTTTTTGGACGAAGTAACTAAATCACGTAAATCAGCCGTCAGTTTTTTGGCAGGGTGAAATTCCGAGGATCCCGAAGGGGCGTTAAGGGATAGATGGGGGGTATCACGGTATTACTATCGAAAATCTGGCAAAATATATGTTTTTTTTTCCTCAGTGGTGACGAGGGTTGCCATGATTGCAGCGACAGCGGCATATGGCGCTGGCAAGGTTTGGAATCGCGACGTCAGGGGTTTGGAATCGGACTACCCCAGCTATCATCGGTGGAAATCTTCATCCTTTGGAAAAAGCGACCTACTTTGGTTTTCAATGGTTCGAACTACCCAACTACATGGTTGGATTGTCACTAGAAGGTAGCTATACTTTAAAATAGGTACCAAGCATCAACCTTAGGTTGACGAATTTGTAGCTGCTACAACCCCAGGCCGCCGGCATGCTTCCCGAAAGCGCCTGTGCCGAAGCGGCGGTGACGGCGGCGGGTGCTGCAGTGACCGAGGTGCTGGCGGCACAGAAGCAGTCGAAAGCGAAAATTCTTCGCGTCGCCTGGCAGCCGCAGGGGTTGCAACACCGGGAAAGATGCCATGCTTTAAGAGCTGGCAGTTGGAACCGGTTGTGAGTCGTTTTTTTTCGTCTTTTTTTATTATATCATTGTTTTATTTTTGGGAATATGGATAAGGGGGAAGTGTATGATAATTCACTTCAGTTCGTTTTTTTTTTCTGGGCAAGGATAGGCTCTTCCCTGAATTTGGTGGAACATTTGGTAGTAACTTCCACATGGAAAGATTCTCAGATCGGGCGTGATACTGAATGTTCCACCGACCCAATTTTCAATTTCCAAGGCAATAGAGTCTGTAGGTTGTTTGACGTGGAAATTGTGAGTTTTCACCCTCATACTGACATTAGATCCAACAGTGTCCAAGAGATCAAAACATAAATTTTGCAGAGACACTGCAGATATGAGATATTTGCAAACAAAGTTGAAAATTCGTCACAGACTTTCGGTCAACTTTGCTCATGCAACTCTTGCCCCTTCCGATTTTGATCCGTTTGAAAATTGCTTGAAAAATTCCGGAGATGCTGCAGAAGTTTCACTTGTGAAGCTTGATTCTGCACCATCTCCGGCATCAAAACCAACTTTCACAAGGAGCAGAAGCAGTCTGGACACACTGTCACAAAAGCAGTTTGAATTAAGAAGATCGTTGTGCAGATGACCTCGGGAAAGGCATCCAGTATCATATCCAATATCATCCAACATCATCCTATATGGGTGTTTCCAAAAATAGGGCTACCCCAAACTGGATGGTGAAAAGAATGGAAAACCCTATTCAAATGGATGATTTGGGGGGGAAAACCTACTATTTTTCGGAAACACCCATATCATCATGCTTCCTCCAGTTGCACCAAATGGTTTCCGGACATCCCGGACCAACGACCCATGGGACTCAACGACCTAAGCGACCTAAGCGACGACCCAAGGCGGCTCAGACGTGGTCCGTTAAGGCAGGGCTGCGGTATGGTTTGAACGATGAAGAGGCACAAAGTGAGGCGGCCAATGCTGAAGGTCATGCTTCGGTTTGGGCACCTAAGAGGGGGGTGCTGTATATAAAATCCCAATGGTGTGGGTGGAGTTGCGGTGGTTTTTGGATTTTTTTTTCTGTGGCGAAGAGTTATGTTTTTGGATAGGTTTTGGGTGGACTGGGGTTAGTTTTTTTTTTCTGGTAGAGAGTCCCCCCCAAAAAACGGGGTGAAGTTTGTACTTGGACGGGTGTGTTTTTTATCCGATAGATGACTGTCGTTTGGGCAGCACATCTCGAAAGTTGGGAGGTGAAAGTTGGATCCTTTTCAAGTTGAAACCGGAAGTTATATCCAACCTGAAACTCTTGTCAAATCATTTCCGTCCAAGGCCGGTGGTGGTTTCAAATTTGGATTGAGGACAGTAGGGAAGCAAATTCTGAGACCTACTGGGCTGAGGCAAGAGTAGCTGGCCTTGAAGCTCAACAAGAAGCTGTGGAGGAAGGTAAAGGCTGGTGGAGGTGCATTTTCGGGGCCTCGTGTGATGGTAGGGTGAGGTTATGATTTGGCGGGCTGTGACGGGTGAAATATCTGGGAGTGGTTACGATTGTTCCGGAGCTTGGACCTAAAAGTTGACCACTAGACTTTGCGGTTGTACCGGATGTTGCAGTCATTAAAACCCAGGTTTTGAAGGGTACCTGGTTGAAGGGGAATTTCTAAAAGCACTTTGTGGAAAGACAATCCACTATAACACGCAGAGGCACACCGTTGTTTGACGCATATATTTGGGATGATTTGACCATTTAGGTGCATTGTGTCTTGAGTGGCATTGCCTCAAAAAAAACAAGGAAAAAATTCAGTTGCTGCAAAAAACATCGAAAAACCACGTCTTTCAAAGCCCCTCAGTGTGGCGATGGCTGCCGCGCGAGCGGCCACAAAAGATGCCTTCGAAGCGGGGAAGGCGGGGAGTCGTTGTGGGGATTTGGTTTTGAATTTTTGAAGATCAGAGAGTCTTTGGGTCAGAGAAATCATGTTCATAACATGTACATATGGATAGATAATTGAGGCAATAGGTTTGTAAAAGAGTGCAACATTTTCAATAATGGATGGTGGATGATACGGAGTGTACCAGCTTTTTGGGTCGATGCGCCACCAGTTTGACACACACGGGTCAAAGGCATTCGAAAGGCTGCATTAGAAGATTGCCATTGGTTGATATCGGTTGTTGGATCATGTTGGATCTTTTAAACAGTTGATTTTTCCATGTTCGGGAAGGGGGGGGGACTCCAGGTAGCTGTAATGAAGAACCCGGTTCCACACAAACCTGGTCGCGCCAGGGCCTCAAGTTCACGGCGGCCGAAGCCGGTGCGAGCGCTGCTGGCGCTGCGGCAGCGGAAGTGCTGCTGGCGGCCGGAAAGGAGAAGAGCAAAGTGATCCAGGCATCTTAGACGAAAACCTTCCGGCAGGGCGGGTTGGCAGGTGGAGAATTTTTGTTGTGTTTTTGTTTGTTTTTTCCACCAACAAAAAAAGGGTTTGTTTGAACACCAGAAAAAACTTCGGGAAATGGCATCCCTTTCAGGCGATTTGTCCTCATTTTTGGAAGAGGGGTTCAACTTTGGTGCCCTGAAAGAAAGTTTGAACAAAAAGGTGGAGAAGACATGATTCCGGTTCTGCAATGCCTGTGTTCCTGGCCTGTTTGGTCAAACATAGTAGTGGAGCCAAGCGGCAGATTGTTTAGTGAACGTTGGAAAATGAAGATCACAGTTCTTGTTTTTTGTTGGTTTCGGGCTTGCACTTGCACTCAGGAAAAAACCAACAGATGTTTGTTTCTTTGATGTCTGAATTTAATATGCACAATATATTTATATATATACATACAAAAGTACATTCATAAACAAACATCAAATGTATATGTATGTGTCTATATCAACGCATATGCGCATATATATATATATAATATATATATATATATGTATATTTTGAACTATTTTCCATTGCAGTTTATGTCAGGCGACGGTTCATTGCTGGTTGGGCTTGGTTGTTTATTATTTGGACCCATCCTTTCGTCAGAATTCTTTTCCACATGGGCTTCCCGTGATGGTAAACCAACAACCTGAACCATCAGCCAACCAGACATGGTACATCTAGGTACCTATCATGCAATATCTAAAGATATAGAGCTATAGATACATGAATGAATAGATAGATTAGAATTGAATGAATACATGTATATCTATCTATCTATCTATCTATCTATCTATCTATCTATCTATCTATCTATCTATCTATCTATCTATCTATCTATCTATCTATCTATCTATCTATCTATCTATCTATCTATCTATCTATCGTATCTATCTATCTANTATCTATCTATCTATATATATCTACATATATACAATTCTATATATATATATATATAAATATATACACGCAATAAAAAATTCGAATGCATTCCATTCGACTGCTTTGACATCCATTGTGCCCTGCTTGCGAGAATCTTGAAGTTCCAAAGCGCAAGACTTAAAAGAGCAGCGGGAAATCGTCCCACATTTTGGGGTCTTTTTTTTTCTCAATTTTCCGAAATCCCCAAAATCACCTTTTAATTGTTTTCTTTTCGAAAATTTGGGAGGAAAAACGTCACCCAAAACACCTTGGAGTTTTTTGGTTCCCCTTTTCCAGAGAACATCCCACCGTGAAAAATTTCCGAGGCCGCTGCACATGTGGCCCACAAGGCTGGCAGCCACCGAGGAATGACCAACGCTGAAGCGGAGTTTGCAGCAGCGACGGCCGGAGCCATTGCTGCTGCTCCCTGGCGAAAAAAAATTGCAGCACCCCAATGTTGTTGGGGGGATATTTTGTTGACTTATTGAATTTTGCTTGGAAAATAAACAGCTGCTACACAAAAAACACCAGAATGAAGTTTTTTTTTCCATGCATCTTCTTAGAGTGGCTGTTTTTTTTTTGAGTTTGAGATTTTTTTCCTTCTCACCTTGAAGGGTTTAAGGGTTCAACCCAACAATTTGCACGGCGTGACCCGTTTTCCATGTTTTATCACCGAGGGAAAAAGATGTCAGGGAATTAAAAAAAGACCCAAGTAGCAATGATTTTGATTTGAGGGAGACCGTTCCCTTCAGAAACTCTGAACATTTATTTGGGGAAAGCAACTACACTCAAAAATTTAAGATGTGGCTATTGGGAGTACACCCTTTTGAGACCCAAATGACCAAAAATATATTGCTTCTGAAAACTCATGAAAACACTCGTTGTGCAAATCACATGAATTTCAACCATAAAAAGCTCTGAACTCCGCCTTTTTCTCCACGGAATCCTACAAGAAAAAAAAATGAAACATTGAAAGCCGGCAATTTCGCAGAATTTTCCGGAAACCTGAGATGTTGATCCGATTTGTTTTTTTGGCCCCCCTTTAAAAATCGTTTTTTCCTAAAGAGTGTTTTCCTTAGATATTTTTTCTGACGGTCGAATTGCAAAGGTCACCAGGTTGTTTCTAGCTGAATTTTCACTGGGCACGACGAAATCCAAAGGTGATGGAGACACCAAAAACGACCACAACGGAGGAGGAGTGAGTGAGTGAGTGACCGGATGAGGATTTGAGATTGAGTTGAAAAAAACTTCTGCCGTGGAAGGAAATGGGAAGTTTGGATGGATTTTTCCAGGGAGTTGGGAGCAATTTTTCAGAGAGTTGGGAGGTACTTTGAGGGGGTGTGATTTTATATTTCTGCTTTTTGAAGGCATTACCCTGTTGAAACACAAAGAACTTTGAGCTGGACAATTCTGCATTTAGAGTATCATATCCACCTTTTTCTGCATCAATTTCGGGTTTCATGCTTCCGAGATGATGATTCAGAGATCACCTTCGGGTCGGAGTTGGAAATATGTTCAAAAAGAAAACTCCAAGGGTATTCAACCGGAATCACCTAGAAGCTGTGGTAATCTCTCAATGTCAGCGTTTTCTGGGGTGTCCCCAATGCATGTTGGGAACCTAAAATTCAAGCAACACCTCAAAAAGGGTCCTGAACATTCAAAATACATCTAAATACATCCATGGTATCGTTTCTGACACTTTTGAGATGAACACTTCGAAGAGGGATTGGTTGTGATACATTTCTTCCACAAGCAAGAGGGATCTTTGGCTGTCAAACCGCCCTTTTGACCGCCCTTTGTTGGCTCATTGGCTCATTGGCAGACCTTGATCATAAGGTCTTTAAAGGACGCCAAAGGCGTAACATACTCAAAGAAGCCTTGAGATGTGTAATACAGTACAGGTCAAACAAGAATCAGGCAGGGATATAAACGGCAGATTCTGGGAGGTGGATGTATTCGAAAAAAATGATGTTTTGGTGTTCAAAACCTTTGTGAATGAAACAAAACTATGGCTATTAGCTTCCTATTTCATCTCTGTTCAAATTTGCCACTTGACCTTCACATCCAATAATGGTGCTTCTTCCGAGAATCATATGGCCAATTTTGTTTGGGTCTTGATATTCTTCCTACACGTCATGACATTTTTTTTAGCCAAATCAGTATTTCATGGCTGGTCAACTCTTAATAAGGCCTTATTTTTAAGCCTTCTTTCTGAGGGGGTTACGTTAGGGGGGGTTGGTTGATTAGAAATAAGTATTTGCTGATATTTGGGGTTCTAATACTTGCAGTAACAATTTTGTCGATTTCCAAGTGGAGACCAAATAGTGTTCCCGAATGAGGTTTTGAATATCGACCGAATAGTCCCCACAAGTATAGCGTAATGTGTGTCCCTATCTTTTTTTGATTTTGTAGGATACCCTAAGTATAAGTACAGTATATAACTTTTTTCATAACACCTGCTTCCAACCAAAGGATGGCCACAAATACTGCATACATCTCACGTCATTTTTTTGGTATATAACATCATATACCACCTCACTGCAGTGGCCAAGCCTTGGCCGCAACGCAGCCAGCTGCGGCAGGTGCAACTTCTCCCGTAGAGGTTCAGCTTCGAAAGATGGACAAGATTGTGCCGTGCCTTTTCGGGGGGGTAAGATGTACCGTTTGGATTGGAATGGATCGTGTCTTTTAGGGGTAAAAAGCGGGTTTCTCAAATCAGGCGCTCTTTTGTCTTGAAATAACATTTCGATGGCATGAGCTGGCTTGACATCCAATCCACACCCGAAGCTGTGTTGCTTCGTATCTCAAGTTGAATTTGGAAGCCATCTCTACAACACTAATTCGATCATTGTTTTTTTTGATTCTTTTTGCATTTTTCGGGAGTGACTTCAAGTGTCTAGATGATTCTCAGCTGGAAAGTGTCGGTGTGTGTGTGTGTGTGTGTGTGTCTTAAGAATCTCTGAAGTACAAGGGGAACATCGTCAATTTTGTGGTCCACCTTGCTTTTCATTTTTTCATCGCATCAGCTGGATTCGAAACGATCGGAACAACTTGAGCAGCAAAAACTTTGATCTCTTTTTTGGGGAGCGACTGTTAATGGTTCAGAAATTCGGCGAGTTTTCCCACCTGGGATGTATAATCAAATTTTGTAAAATAATGGGATTTAAACTACCAACCTCAACGGGTGCAACGGATGGCCATGAATTCCTTGGCTGCTTCGAAAGTTCGATTGACCTTTGATTTATGGATTGCCGGGAAGGAGGACGGGACCCCAAGTTAGTGACTTTTATCTGCTGATTAGTTTTTGAAATTGATAAAGGTTTGTTTTATTCAAACAGTTGCAGGTTCATCTCCTAACACCAAAACAAGATTTATTTTGGGCCTACTTCAATGAACCTATCCAAGTGGTAGCCCGGATGCTGGGAAGCTTTGAGACATGACTGGGGCATCCACAGAAAATGCATGCTCCCAGTCCGCGACAAAAGCTGCGACTACGACTACTACTGTTGATGAAAGGAATCCTGCACCAGTTAAAGGTTGCTAGTTTTATCCCATTCTTTTACCAAGGGTTTTCTTCGCACCATATCCCCCCCAGTTTGGTGGTTGGGGATTTGGATTTCTGAAGCATCAACAGGTGGGCAAACATCAACGTGAGCTACGAGAAGCACGTTGTTTAGTGACAGGCTGGCTGGAAGAAAACAGATTTCCAGCTGGAGACCCAAATGGGAAGAAGGGAGCAACTTGGAAAAAACCAAGGGGTTTTTCCATGCCAAAAGGTTTATTGATTATTTGGTTTTGGATGGGTAGTTTTGGTTGGGTTGTAGTTGATTAGTTCATTAATTTATTTTGGTTGGACGGTTGATTTGTTTGTTGGTTGGTTGTTCCTTGTTTGTTTGCTTGTTAATTTTTCTTCATTGGTTTTAGTGGGTGACTCTTTAGTTGGTTGGTTTGGTTGGAAGGTTTTGTTTAGTTGAAAGAGGGTTTGCCATGATTCTAGAGATCATTTTGGTACCAACAAGTGTAGGCGCCAAATTTGGCATTCTTCTTTTCCTGGGTCCTCCTGTTCTGCTCTCTTCCCGGGTGCTCCTGGTGCTATTCGTTGTGGTTCTTGGGTCTTCAAAAATCCCTTGGTCAATAGCATCACAGAATTCCATCTCGTAATCTATCCGCACAACTTTGGTGTGGGCAAATTTCTTTTTGATCCTTTTTTGGGATTGATGCTAGACAAGTGTTTTTGATCCAACAGTTTTCCAATGATCAACTGAAACTTCACTGGCATGCCCCACAAGTATGACCAACTATAGTGCTGAGGCAAATGATTGAAAAAGACAAAGATCGCGTTTTTTTTTTGGATGAGACAAACATGTCAGATAGCGACGTATCATTGGCAATGGTAACAAGAGTTTTCCGAGGTTCACATGAAGGCAACGACTTCGCAGAAAAGTAAGATGGAGTCTTCCAAAGTGGAAGTGGTTTCACTTTTGCTTTTCGCGTAAATTGATGTAAAGTGTTAAACCGGGTGTTAGCGCTAGCGACCTGCAAGCTTTTCGCTTGGAAAATTGGGGGCTCCCATGGGACCCTTCAGAAGGGTGTTCCAAGGTTTTAAGTTGTTAGAGGTGATTGAATTGCCTGTGGCTGGGGTGAGGAGTAGTGGATTTACATGTCCTTCGAAAATCTTCAGATTGAAAGTGCAGGTGCAGGCTGAGAAAATGGAGCATCAGGCAGATTTGTGTTGTTTTCTTCGTGTTTTCATGTGAATCACCGATGTTTTTTGATCATCACGATCTGGAGCTCTTATGATCCGTCATTTTTCGCTTCTGAAACATGAGGTTCTCTTTGTGACCTTCGCATTGCACGAGGCGGTGAAGCAAAACAATGCTTACATCACCTCCAAACTTCTATTTTTTGGCGCCGAGCCCATGATGAAAGACACCTGGGGCAAAACTGCTTTTGACTATGCGAAAAGCAGAAAGTATGAGCAGATTCTTCAGGTCTTCGAAGTTTGGCGGAATTTGGTGTGTGACCTTTTGCTTGTTGGTGGGTTTCCAGTGACAACGGTGTTGTTAAAACTCATTGCAGAATGAGGTACATATTCATATCCTGATTGGATATGTTTTATGTGAAAAACATTTCGTGATTCATGTATGAATGTCGTGAAGACTTGCAATGTCTCTTGCAATTGAGTTGGATCAACAACAACAATTGACTAGACTATCATTCTTAATTGAAACTCTAAACAACCATTATAAATGCTTTCTTTGAATCTCTTACAACTTTCTTCTTACACACCCTAAACCGAAAAAGTGGGAGCAACATTCGTTTTCTCACTGTCTTTCATGAAGTTATTGTTGTTTCGATTGGTTAGCTTGCACCTCCAAAAAACCCTTAGGGTAGAGCATTAGATTTTTAGCTCTCAAAATCCATTGGTTTCTTCGGAGACTTGTTATCAAAGAGCTGAACAACAGAAGATAGATTCAATTGAATAAGGTTTCCACCAAACATGCTGGTGTATATTCATTCATACTTTTTTTCTCTATATTTTCAAAAAAAAAGGGCTCCTCTCCAAGACTCCAGTGACTTTTTTGGTAAAGGACCTTTACCTTCGTCTGGGCCGGGGCCAAAAAAGCCAGGCACAAGGCTTGTAGCGACCGGAAATGATAGGTCCGACCTCAAAAACAACCTGAGACCTGAAGAGGTAGGAAATTACTAGTTGGTGGCAACTCAAATATTTTTGGAATTTTCACCCCGAAAATTGGGGAAGATGAACCCATTTTGACGAGCATATTTTTCAAATGGGTTGAAACCCAACCACCAACAAGATTTAGCAACCTTAGATGAGGTTCACCTCAACTTTCTTGGGTGAAACATTGCAATGGTTTGGTTGACACCCCAAATAGTGGTGAGTTCAGTAAAGGGATCGATTTTCTTAGATCCTTCGGTGAAATCTAGGGCGGTGAAATATTCTTCCAATTTGATACCCGTGGCTACAAGCTGATACAATTTGTAATTATTAACATGATTCGATGGCTATGATTTGGGCACATGTTCATGATAATTCGTATTGAAAAACAGACACAGAGATAAACAGATTGGATTGGATTGGTTTAGATTGGATTGGCTTGGCTTGGATTGAACAGATGGAGCAATTGATGGATGGATATAGATAAGATAGATTAGATAGACGAAGCACAAGAAAGTAAATAAATTGATAAACCGATAGATAGGTGAAAAGATACATAAGTCCATAAGCAGATGTTGGATGACTGGATGGAGAATATGTAAAAGAAACAAAAAGTGGAACAAAATAGATTAGGAGACATAGAAACAAGGTACTGGTACATGTAATCAACGGAAGTAAGCAACAACTGTACATGTACATACCGCACAACAAATACACACACACATGTATATTCACAATATGTCCCCGTTAAAACTCTGGGAATTTGTTGGGTTTTCCATCACGAATTTGTCCGAAACGACGTTTCCCGAGGAGAACTCTGGTCGCTCTCCGACATCACCGAGTCATCAACTACGATTGTCCAACTTGGAACGTACACCACCGCCACGCGGTTTTGAAACCTTCTTTGCCAACGTGGCAGCAGATCCCTTAGTTCAGGTGCGGCAGGGTTTGGCAGGGTTTAGAGCCATTTGGTGGTGCGGGGTTGGGAGGGTGGTGGAAAAAAAACCCTAAAGGTCCCACCCCCTTTAGTTCGCAACAAAGGTTTCCAAAGGCTTCTTTTTTTTTGTGACCGGGGAAAAAAACCACACTTTGCCTTTCTGACTCTTAAATCTTCTCCTTTCTTTTCCCGGAGCCCCAATTTTTTTTCTTCGGGTTTTTCAGCTGGAGGTCCCAAATTGCGAAGCTCAATGGTTGAATGAACTTGGATCAAAACGCCTGAGAGGGAAGAGTTAGAACAAACATCGGCCTGAATTCGAAGCGCGGGAAAGAACGATGAGTCTGCCGTCAAACGAAAGATCAAGGTTAAGGATATTGAGTCGCCGAAGTCCTATCTAAGACTGTGCCTGATTCTGCCCGGGACGGAGCTGAAATTCATGCACAGATGGCACAGGCGATCTCAAACTCCTGCCTATTGTAGTATTTTGATAGTTGAGAAGTTGATATGTTTTTAAGTTGCGACACTTTTCCAGTCAGGAACAAGGAAAAAGCTATTTGGATATTTGGTATTTTGGACTGTGATCCAAAGCGGGTTGGTGAGGTCTTGGTGATTTGTGTGAGTGCATAGATATCTCATTGCAAAATGTGGTCCCAGTATGTTCAAGAGCTGTCTTTTGAAGAGAAGCACATTTTTCTACCAACATGTACTGTATACATAAGATGGAGAATGGGGATGTAGAATTTTCGCATTCAAGACAGCAAATCAAAACCAGTTGCACCGAAAGAGCTGTTTTCTGTCCAAATGTTGTCGGATTTATTTCCTCCCAACGGGATACCCTCCTGCGAACTAACATATCCCATCCCAAGGCACTTTTGAGTCGATGATTTTCCTTTTCCCAAGGTGGGATATGTGATCGTTCCCTGGAGGGTATGTTTATTCTCCTGTGTTTTACGTCAGACCTGCCACAGTATTTTTGCCAAATACAGAATGCAAAAGGCGGTTCCCTTTGGCCCTAGGCATTCCAATCTCACGGGTTTGAAACTAACACCGGTCCAGGAAACTCAACATGGCAAACAGAAGCCGTGAAAAACCCATGGTTTTTCCTTAAAAAGACCTCAAAAAAGAGCCACAAGTTTGGACAGATTTGTGGATGTTTTGGTGATGTTTATATTTTAGACAGTGGACGTTGCTGTTGGTATCCCGCCTATTTTTGACAGGGTTGGTAAGGCCCGTCATTGCAGAGATCTTGCTTCCCAAAGATTCGGGAATTTTGTTCAAATGCCGTCACCCAGAGAAACTGTTGGCCTGACTGTTTGTGTGAAGGAAACAAGATCTCAAACTTTCAAGACTTTGAAACCTTTCATCTTCAGCATTTGCTGCGATGGATACTCCTTCTATATCGCGGATCCTGAGGAGAGACCTGTGTGTCTACTTCAGAGATGGAAGGACTGTTTGACTCTTCGAAGAGTCACCCTAGCCACAGTAATCTTGATGTCATGAGCATTTCAGTGCATCAAAAACCCTGTCTATGAATCGTGTCCACTGATGCCCGCCTGCGGGTTTTTGATGCCTGAAAATGACACTTCATGACTTCATGCTTCTTGAAGCTGCATTGTGGACATGTCTTTACGGACCCAGGGTACTTGGTTTTTCTCCGTGAATATTGGATGTCACTCATTTCACCCTGCACCGCAAGGAACAAGAGATCATTTGTATCACCCTAGCGCTCCAAGAAACAGCTTCTTCTACTCAAAATTCCGGCCCCAGTGAAGGGTTTTGAGGGTTTGGTTGGCTCCCGAAGATTGTCCCCCAAAATTCCCGTGAATTTTTGGTTTCGTGATAATTGGACTACCTGATGATAGGGTATAACGGTATAACATCAATTCCTGCTCCCCTTTTTTTTCTGGAACTCACCATTCCAGGTCTTGTCCCTGACCTCTTCAGGGAGATTCTGTAAGAAGTGGGGCGATGAATGGATGAAAATCTCCAGTTATTCTGGGTATTGCCATCTTTGTGGATGGAACGAACCAAAAAATTCGACCCACTTGGCATTTCGACCCCTTGAAAACTTGAAATTTGGAGGAAACAAAAACTACCGGTTTTTCAAAACAAACAGCGTGAATGGTGGTGAATGGTGGAAGATACTTCGAAAACACAAGGATTCAGACCTGACCCATATGGATGTTTCCAAAAATAGTGGGTTTTCCCCCCAAATCATCCATTTTAGTAGGGTTTTTCCATTATTTTCACCATCCATTTTGGGGGTTTTCCCTATTTTTGGAAACACCCATATGATTCACATGATAAGATTGTTTCAGTGTCCTGGAGAGGAATTTATGCACCAGGCCAGGTGGTTTTAGATACTTTGATGCACCTGGAGTTCCCTCGGCCGATTCTTTTGGTGTTTTTCGATGATTCAACTGAGACAAAAACCACTTAAAAACTCGGCGCGCTTCCCCCCCACCCTGAATTCAGCGGGTTGTTTTGATTCGAAATGAGAATAATAGCCCTCAAAGTTTTATCTCATTTGCTTGGTCACACCATTTCCATTGATTTCCATAATCACCGGATTCTGCCCTGAGCACGTATTTTTCCTTGTCCACGCAGGCACTCTAGGCGCATGTTTGAATTTGGAGGTATGTTTCAATGGTTTCAAGGCGTTTCCAATTGCCGTGAAAACGCAAATTTGCAGGAAAAACCTCCGTAGTATTCTGCTAGGTTTGTTTCAAGCGGACTCGTGAACAGTGTGACATACATTACACCAGTGGTATTCACTATGATAGTACATCCACTCAAGAAATATGTGTACATGCGTTACATGCATGTAATATATCCACAAAAGCTTGTATCTATAGTGTACGTATACATTTACAAAGAAAAAGAAGATGCATACAAACCTCCCCAGCACTTAGAATTGTGCAATTCAACCTCGCCCCGAAATGCAAAGTTACCCAAAAACAATTTGGGAGATTTTCTCAACTGCAAACTTTCGGTGTCAGGAGAAATTTCCACAAACATTGTATCACACAACAGCCTTTGGCTGCCGAGTCCCGTGAAAATCGAATCTTGCGAGATGGCACAGATGCCGATTCAAAAGGGAGGTCATCATCATGTCGGTGTGATGACTTCAACAAATGTCGGATGACACTCCAAATGTGTGGCTTAAGGACTTTTTTGTTTGTGTAGTTTTTTTCGGATCTCCAAAATTTTTCAAGCAAGCAATGGTGTCGCAGTTGGAGCAACTGGATGCAAACTTTGGGCAAAGATACAGTAAAGGAGCATGGTTTTCAATATCCATATATCGCAGACCCTTGTGTGCTCTTCTCTTATCGCAGGTTTTGTGCCAGGGAAATGGTTGGCCAGATGGTTCAGCAATCCCGCGATCACCACAATGGGATGTTTAAACCTTTGTAGAATGAATGATGGGATTTCTGGACCTACCAATCTCAACTGGTGAATTTACTGGATTTCTGAAGCATCAAAAGTATGACAGTCAAATTAGTCCAAAGAAACAAGTCTTTCATTCAGATATTTTCGTCCCAATCTAGAGACTGGCATCAGTGCGGAACTATGCAGCCGAATTCGGTGCAATGCTTTGAATGACACGCTATGATAAAGTTTCAATATGGGGAAAACTAGTATTATTAATATATTAAACAATTAAATGTATCATTATTATTTAGTATCTTATTTATTTTATAATATTTCTTGCTTAGAAAAAATGTATATATATATAGTATATAATTTATAATAATATTATTTTTTATATATTATGAACCTGGAGCCTTCATAAGATCTTACCAATCGAAAACCGGAACCAATTCTTGGATCCGACTTTGAGAAACCCGGAACCCGATTCCTGCCCGGAACCGCCCCTAGCTCGCCCAGAACACACCGAAATCTATACTGTGCAAAGACCTTATAGTATTCTGCTGTTGGGGAAAAAAGGATGTCTTGAGAAAAGGAAACATTATGTTTGAAATAATGGGGGAAAACAAGATATTAAAAATCATAAGAATGATTGGAAAAAAAGAAAAAAGAAGAATTAAATTAGAAGAAAAAATAATAGAAAAGAGAAAATATGTTGGAATACTTTCGTATCGAAGGTTAGGATGACCGCTTGATCGCTTTTTTGACTTTTTCGCTTATAGCCATTTGGGTTTAAGAGGATTGGATGTCATCCTCAGCGGCGTGCGCCAAGTGCAAACGGGGCGCTGCTGCTGAGGGTGACTCTTGGTGCTTGGGGTGTTTGGCGTTGGAGAACACCCTGGCCAGTTTGAAAGCAAACTGGTGGTCTGCTAGCCACAGAAGGTTAGCGGAGGAAATTTGTGTCCAGGCGGCAAAGCAGCTGAGGGCTGTGAAAAACCTGGACACTAGTCTGCAAAGCTTTGCAGACAGCTGTGAGGCACGCCTCAAGAAGGCATCCGCCAGTTCGGGTGCCAGGAGGCCTCCAGAGCCTCCACATCCACCAAGGTCGCGTCCGATTCTCACGGAGGCGGCGGTGGTTCCTCCTGTGGTGAAGCAGGAGGAGGTGCAGCAGGAGGTACCTGCTAGGTCTGGGTTTGTCCAGCCGGATAGCCCTGGCTCTGAACCTGATTGGGAAGCCGAGGAAGGTGCCTCACGATCTGAATCTGAAGGGGGCAGAAAGCCTTCAACATCCCCTGCTCCAACTGGGGTGGAGGATCATCACCAGTCAAAAGGGACTGGTTACGGTGCTGGTAGGAGGGAAGCTCCCCCTGCCGAGCATCGTGCAAAAAGCCGCAGCAGAGAAAGGCGGCGGCATAGAGGTCCTAGGCCTGGGCATCGGGGTGGTGCCAAACATCAAAAGAGGTACCGTGATCTCCATCAGCCGGGTGCTGTGAGGCATCGGGCTTGGAAAGAAGACCAAGTGAAGGTGGGCTATCGTAGCTCACGTGCAGTGCTAGATGAGGACATTTGAGTCTCCTACCCTGGAGATCCGCCATGGGAGCATCCAGAGGAGGAGGACGACGAAGAGGATTCAGCACTCGAGGGAGCCACCACAGAGAACTACCCTGCGGACTTTGCGGCCTTCACCTCAGGGGACAGGAAGCTTTGGGAGTTAGGTCCCCCACCAGTGGGATCCGTGGTTACCCTGACCATGGAGCCAGCAGAGGGTGGTCTTGCCACCGCCATCATCGCTTTGCTGGTGTTAGTCACCGTGGAGCGGGAGGATGGCTATTGGCTTCAAGTAAAGTTTCTTGGAACCGATCAAGCCTGGGCTCGTGCTCAGGCGGTGCGTCAGGATGCCACGAGGTAAAAGGCATCCATGTTCAGGACTTTGGAGTTTGGCCCCCAGGGAAGTTCAATGGAAACTATGTGGAAGCCAAGAAGATGGCAGAGATGAAAAAGTTTCTGGAGGAGATGGCCCCTCGTCGAGAAGCTCCCGTCGCTCCGCCAGGAGATACAACCCCTGGTCGTTTGGCGGCTTTAAGGCAAAGGCTTATGGCGGCCCGAGTCGAAGGTGCTGGAACTACAAAGTCCGTGCACTTCGCAGATGGAGTGCCGAGCACGGGGATCTTAAAGAGAAGGGCCCTTTCAGATGCAGTGGTCCCCAAGAGGGAGATCCCTGCCCAAGTGCTGAGCTCAGACAGCGATGGCGAGGCACTGAAGCCGAAGAAGAGGGCCAAGGAATCAAGGGATGCCAGCATCAGTGCAGCCCTTTATGCAGCGGTGGAAAAACGTCAGAACGAAAGGAAGAGGGCTACCGCAAGCCCAAGCCCAGAGGCATCCAGTGTCAAGCCGAAGAAGAAGAAAAAGAAAAAGAAAAAGAAAAAGAAGAAAAGCGCGAGTGGGTCCTACTCGGAATCCACCGAAAGCGACAGCAGTTCAGATGGGCTAAAGCCCCCACTCCAAAAACGGGCAGAAAGAAAGCCAGGGTCGGTGCTGAAGATGTTGATGGACCACGTTCGTCTTTCACTGTCGGACTACAGCCTGGGAGATTCGACGGTGGACGTGGCGAGCTCGGCAGTCAACACAGCGGCAAAGGTTCAGAGCTATTTTCAAATCATGGTCCGTCCCCAGCTGAGTGGGCGTCCAAGAGACGGAGCTTTATGCCTTGTCCTTAGCGTTGGACCTGCTGAGGGAAGGCAAAGTGACAAAGGTGGCCGACCTCCTGGCAGGCCGATACTTGGCAGTCGAGACGGCGGCCCTGGAAGGGAGCTGGGAGACAGCTCGCTGGCTGGAAGTTGCGAGGCTGGAGGATCGCGGAGCCACACCGGCCCAGGTCCTATTGGCAGCCCGCAAACATCAACGAACCATCGACCGGGCATCAGGTCGCGGGTCCTATGGACAAGGATCTTGGGGTGCCGGCCATTACGGTGGTGGACAATATCAGGACACTGGAGGGGGCTTTGGAAAAGGACGAGGAAAGAAAGGCAAAGACAAGAAAGGAAAAGGAAAGAAAGGGAAGAAGAAGTCTGGAGAAAACAGTTGGTGGGAAGATCCCCAGAATCCGAAAGATGGGGACAAAAGCAAAGGAGATGCGAGCAAGTGATGGTGCTTGAGCCTCTCACAGGGGTCGCTCAGTGCACCGTTGCTGGCAGCTGTGAAGGCGGGGGTAAACCTGCCTGCGAGGCCTTGGCCGAAGATTGGGCTGTACAGATAATGCATGATGCTTTCCGATCGGTCGAGTCTGGTGAAGCTGGCCATTCCAGAGGAGCCATGGTCAAAACAGGGTCCGATGAAGCAGCTGTTACAAATGAGGGAGCTAGAGCCGTGGCATCACCTTTGGGGGTGCTAAAAGATTGCTCCCTCGCCGAGTCAGCTGTGGATCCCGTTTCACTGAGTTTGTCAGAGTCTGATTGGATGGGGGCCTTGTTGGCCTCGTCTAGTCCGGCGCAATTAGGTGCAAGGTTGGCATGGGGAATAAGTCGTGGATATAAGTTTCAAGGGTTGCATCGTGTTAGCTCCTACGCCAAGCCTTTCGCTTCCAATGAAGCTAGTCCTAGTTTTCGTGGACTATTCCCCTTGCCTGTTTCCTTTGAAGCCATGAGTCACTGGGCCTGGCCGCTTGGCGACTTCAGCCCAGAGCAGTGCAGAAGTGCATGGCTCCAGCTGGTTGCCGCCGCGCTCAATGATTTGTATGGCATGAGTCCACCGTATCCTTCCTATCGTAGAGGGAAAATGGTGAAAAAGGTGCTGGATACCCTAAGGGATAGAGTTGATCGTTTTTTGAGTCAAGGTGTTGAAGTAGGAATCTCTTTTGATGCTGTTTGGGAGGATATCTCAAAGAAACAGATTAACTATACTGGTGAGGAGGTTGCGATAGCACAATGCCTTACGGTAGATCAGGTGTTGAAATCCCTGCCCCCAGTGGGACATGGTGGGTCTGTTGAATTAGCCCCCTTACTTGAAGGAAGGACCCGTTTTCTCATTGAGCATCCTGAGCAGGTGCTTTTACGGGGGCCCCCTCACAAGGCAGTTAGGAACTCGGCGAAAGTCCACCTCCTAGCTGGGGAAGAAGTTTCTTTCTTTAGGCTTTTGTTTGAAAGGGGTGTCATTGATTTCGTTCCGGAAAGGGACGTTTACGCCGATGAAAATGGGCCTTTCCTCAGCGGCCTTTTTGGGGTCCCAAAACCCAACAAGACCTCTGAAAAAGGGGCGGTGGTGCTTAGGCTGATCATGAATTTGATCCCCATTAACAGAGCCCTTGAAGTCATCTTAGGGGACATCGCGGAACTTCCCACTACTGCCACTAGCTGGCAACAACTCGTCCTCTGTGATGGTGATTGTNGGATTGTTGTCCTTCAATTCAGGAGGCCCTGTATGGCCATTTTGAGTCGTGCCTGGGACTACGTCAACACCAGGCGTCACCGGCAGCGTGCTTGGGCCACCCTATGTAGCGAACTGGGACGACTTCTTTGCATCAGTCCTTTGGTGCAAGGGGACCTAAGGACCACTTTTTCTCCCACTGTGACTTGCTCAGATGCATCCGAGAGGGGTGGAGCCGTGGCTTTGGCTACGGGGCTCTCATCTTGTGGATGTGATTTGACTTCTCGGTTGGCGAACGAAACCTTGGATCCTCTGGATGCAAAGATTCTGGTTATTAGCGCTTTCAATGGAATCGGAGGTTGTTTTCGAGCCTATGACCTAAATGGTATTAGGCCTATGGCCATAATCTCCATTGAAATTGATGCTGCGGCAAAGCGAGTCGTCCGAACTACTTGGCCCCATTCATTGGAAGTTCATGATGTCTTGGAGGTTGATGAGGAAATGATAAGGGGCTGGTACAACATGTTCCCAAGGGTCCAAGAAGTGCACCTGTGGGGTGGTTTCCCATGCGTGCACTTGAGTAGCGCTCGTTCAGACAGATTGAATCTGGAGGGAGAGGGGTCCTGCCTCTTCTTCCAACTGGTTCGCATCATCGAGCTGTGCGAAGAGATTTTTGGGCCTTCTATCAAGGTTGAGTTCGTGATTGAAAACGTCTACTCCATGGATGTTAGTGCTCGACATGAGATATCTCTTCGCCTGGATGTAAAACCCCTGAAGTTGGACCCGGCTGACTTCGGGCCTATGTCTCGGCCCAGGCTTGCATGGTTGTCCAAGCCCGTAGAACAGATGGATGGGGTTACTTTGGTTGACCACGGTGACTTCGTTGAAGTTTTCATGGAAGCCACCTTTCCCTCATCGGCGTCGTGGATCACTCCAGGGTGGCAGCAAGTGGATGAAGCCGTCATTTACCCCACTTTCATGAAAAGCATTGTTCGGAAGAGGCCTCCACCTAATCGACCCCCCCACAGTGGGGCGCTGGCAGAGTGACAGTTTTCGTTTCCCTCCTTACCAATACTCCTACAAATATCTGCTAAGGAATCCTGAAGGGAAACTTCGGTACTTAGACCCCAGTGAAAGGGAAAGCTTACTTGGAATGGGCCTGGGGCCACGGAATTTTGTATGAACGCCAGCTACAGCAAACGTCACCCCACTGAGTTTGTGGACAAGCGCTTGAGTTTGTTGGGTGATGGCTTCGCTATGGGGTCTTTTGCGTGGGTAGCTGGCCAACTATGCAGGCCTTGGCAGACACCTCTAACACCCCAGCAGATAGTGGATCGCTTTGGATTGGCTCCTGGAGCGTCCCTACATGCGTCACAACTTTGCCCTTTGAGGCGTGATCTGGGGTATGGGGGTTTAGCAGAAGCATTTCCCGATGCTAGGACTTTAGTGGGACACATTAGCCGACATGTTTCCCACAATGGTAGTGACGTCTCTGTCTCATTGGGAATTCCCTTTAACTCTAAGCAAGGTCACCATTTTTCCCTCAGGGCACCCTGGTGGCATTGGAAAATTATTTTCTCTTCACAATGGAAATTCTCGGCCCACATCAATGCATTAGAGTTGAGGATGATTGTTCAATGTGTTCGGTGGAGAGCTCGTTTTGAAACATCCCTTAATTCCCGATGGTTACATTTGGCCGATTCCATGGTCTGTAACTATATTCTTTCAAAGGGTCGTACCAGCAGCCATATGTTGCAACCACTGGTGCGCCAACATGCAGCGTTTCGTGGCTCTGAACAGCATTGAACTTCATGGGCACGTCGACAGCTCGGAAAACCCCACAGACAAGGCAAGCCGGGCATAGGTCGATACTCGCTGGCCGAAATGCGGCCGAGCGGGCGGAGGCCCGTGCTGGTATTTGCCTTAGGGATAGTGGTATCACCGAACGAACTTGGACCAGATATTTATCAGCCTTGCAGCTGCTCATGCCAATTATTGAATCCATTGCTCGAATTCAAGATTTAGACATAGTCTGTGAAGAGTGGGTGGAACAACAATGGGAATCTGGCTGTACGCTTGGAGTTGTGGGGGATGCCCTCTGCGGGCTTCAATTTTACTGGCCAGAATCAAAAGGCCAACTGAGGGGTAGCTGGCGCCTCTACAAAACCTGGCGAAAGCTGGAAATCCCCACTAGAGCTCCCCCAATTCCAGCTTTTATTGTGCAAGCCTTTGTTCGCACTTTGGTGGATTCAGGGGATTATACATTTGCCTTCCTCATTGCCCTTGGCTTCCATGCCTATCTTAGGACCGGGGAAATCCTCAGCTTACAATTTAAGGACCTACAGCTTGGGAAGCATACCGGAATTGTCACCATCCGTGGTGGAAAGAGTGGTCTCCGCAACAATATGGACGAGGCTATAGCCATCTACGACCGGTGTGTGCTGGAACTTGGGCATTTGGTTGCTCTTGGTCCGCAGCACGCCCATTCTTCAGCTCGGATTTGGCCTAAAAAAGGTACAGCCTTTCGAAGAGCTTTCGCCATGCTGATTGCTCACTTCGGCATCCAACACTTAGAGCTGAAACCTTACTCACTGAGACGGGGTGGAGCCACTCACGACTATATGAAAAAGGGTATTTTAGAGCCCATTCTGCTTAGAGGGCGGTGGCACTCTATGGCAGTTGCTCGCCTATACCTGGAAGATGGCCTTGCTCAGCTGCCTTCCATTCAACTTGACCCCCCCTGCCACTCCCATTTGCTTCGCACCGCACACCCATTTGCATCAATGTTTCACTGACATCCCCTCTCGGTGACGTGTTTGGGATCGTGGAAGAACCCTAAATCTATTGGTCTAAAAATGAGCAGGCATGCCTGGTGCCTGAGTTTGGATGACCGTGACATGCCTAGTGTCACTTTTGGTCAAAAAGAATTTGCAGGGACCAAGATGGTGCCCTTTTTTGTTTCAAAGGTTGCTGTTGCTGAAGGCAATAGCTTAAAGACCTCCTGGCTTGGCGTCAAAAAAGTTGAGTGATAGCGTGAATCCTATACTTTCGTATCGAAGGTTAGGATGACCGCTTGATCGCTTTTTTGACTTT
>DF242675.1:5000-52378 GCA_000507305.1 Breviolum minutum Mf 1.05b.01 | reverse complement strand
TTTCACGTCAAAAGCAAACTCACGGCCCTGCCCAGTTTCAGAATCACGATATGTAACCTTGAAAGCTAAAGCAGTATTTGAAAGTGCAATCACCAATCCAATGACACCCAACAGAATGAGCAGTGAATTGCCACTAACCAAACTCTGATCAGTGTCACACCGGCAAATCGGGATCTCGGGTGCTCTCAAACTCCAGTCACGTGCCAGCCACCCAGCGACGAAGCCACCAAGTGAGAAGGCAGCCCAAGAGTCCATGGGAAGAAAACACAAGTTGCGACACTTGAGAAAGAAAGACGGCAGGCATTCGATGAGCCGTCCTCCAAGTTCCATCAAACCTCTGCAAGCAGAAACAATATCCCTCTTAAACAACCAGTTATAGGAGGGTTGCTTTTTCGTGGCTCACCTGAAATCATCCCCCCCAAGGCCCAAGGTTCTAAGTCCATGCCCTGCAACGCGGGATTCTCCGGCACATCCACCAGCAGCTCTCGCACCAAACAGCTTTCGTCCAAGGCGGCGCCAGAGTCCACCAAGGCTTGCCTGATGGGGATATGAAAAAACATATCCCACACCATCCATGTATGGTATATTTACCTACATTTGGTTGATTTCTATGGTAAATGTAGGTAAATATACCATACATGGATCCTATGGGTATTGTTTTGGGTTGAAAATAGGCAAAATACCAACATACTGTTGATGGAAAAAAAAAGTCTGCACCACCTGGCATGTATTAAAACAATGTGATAAACTAGCTACCAACTGGTGCAGGATTTCTTCCATCAACAGTAGGTGTGTCAAATTGATTCAACTTGGAACATTTCCAGCACTTTTTAGGTTTTAAACACTTAAAATAAGAAAAAAAACATTGAAACCACTAGCTAATATACCACTTACCACTTCTATAACAGGTATATCTCTTCTCCAGTCCCCTTCTCCAAATTGGTATTATGGAGGACCGATGCCTTGGTTGACTTCATGCTTTCAGTGCTTGGGCCGGCCCAAGCCCCCGTTCAAAGCAGCTACACCTGGTTTTTGTGGGTTCTTTTTTTCACTTAACCCATGAATGAAAAAGATGCGCAACTACCGTGTCAAATTGGGGCCTCATGAATCCGCAAGTTTTTCGGGGTGAAAATTTCCAAACATACTATATTTGAAGTTTCACCACCTAGTAAATCTTAAGGATGAGAACCATTTGGGTAAACCGGTAAACCGTTAACCATTCCAACACACCCACCGTTGAAAGCAAAAACGAACCCCCACGAGTTTTAGAGTACCAGTTAACTCGATCAATCCGTACCGTTTTCCAGATCCGAAAAAAAATCTCGATGAAACCCAAGGGACAAGGCGATGGGCTGATCGAACAACATCGCTAGGTGGACAGGTCTCAAATTTTCGAAGTAGCTGCGACCATTGCTCAGCGTCTGTAACCTCGCGCCCATGGCATGGAGATTCGGGGGAGATTTCTATGGTTCCTTTCTTTTTTTTGTTCGAAGACCCTTGTTAAACAAACACAAAAAAATCATGAAGGTTTGTTGGGGTGGTAACACTTCAACCAAAAGTGATGAGATCTGGGGTGTTCAAACAATGACATCCAAACTCATCTCACTTAGAATTTCCTGGATCATTTCCCAAATGATCTTCTGAATCTGCCCAGAATTGGTGGAGTCGGAGAAGAATCAATGATCAAATCAGTTTTTTCAAGTTGCCATAACATCCATAACCCATAAACCCATAACACATCCATGGGACGAGTCCGGTATATTTACCTACGAATTGATCCCATAAAGCTTAACAACATGTATGGATCGGTAAATAATGGTAAATAAAACCTCCACTCGTCCCATGGGAATCCGTCATGGGTGCGTCATCCTGAACGAGCTTGAGGTTCGACCACTGGCTCTCGTGAGATAGATTTACAACTCCTGTTTCAACTACCCTAAGGATCTTGGACCCTCCAATGGAAGGGTGACTGAACCTGTATAGAAGGGGTGTTTTGGTCCTCAAATTGACGCCAGTTTTGAGGGTCCAATCACATCCTTAGGGTAACATGACTAACTGGACAACTTCCCATATTATCCCATTTTCAATAACCAAATCATCAAAATACATCTTCATTCATGGTATAGGAAACACAAGCAAATTTGAGATCGATGTATATATATCTCCAGCCAGAAAATTGGTGGATGTTCAATCGCAATCGCCATGTTAGTACCAGGTGGGGGAATTCCACGGCCAACTTTTGGAGTTGGTTTTCCCTCAAAGACATGAATCCATTGTACGTACTGGTTGTTTTTCATAGGGATCCCCATAATGGTTTATTGATGATTTATTGTAATCCCTACATAACTGAGTAGTACACTACCTATAACACCCTTAACAATCAGTTTTTTTCATTTCCAATTGACCAAAACTTTTTTGATGTCATTTTTGAAGGGAATACTCAGCGACGTCGTTTTCATCACTTTACACTTTCCCAACCACTTTCCTTTTTGGGCAGGCTATGTTAGTTTTCAGGATGGTATCCCAAATAATTACGTGTTTTTCTTAACCAACGACCATAGGTTTTGATACACTCAAAACCCACAAACGAGTGAAACTGGCCACGTTTTCAACGTTTGAATCATCCCTTTTTCACCCACACCTGTCGGTGAGCTCCTCCGAAGAAAAGGTCTTACCCTCCAGCAAGGCTTTGGCAGACTCCATGTCGGCCGGCCAGGGGAAAGCCTGACGGATGGAAAATTCAAGCATCCTAAGATCATGGCTATAGTCAACCAACCCCCACTAAAGTACCCAGAAATAGGGCTTTAAGGGCTTATTAAGTATTAACCATTGGTTTCCCTTAATCCGCCGGCCTTGCCGGCGTGTCTAGTGGAATGGGGCTTGATGACGGATTGCTTGTCTGTACTTTGCTTTTGCTTATATAGTCTAAGCTAAAGCTGATAATGTCTTTGGGGCGCGCNGGAGGCGGGGGAGGTTGACCAGCCATAAAAGAATCATTGGACCCTCCTATAGAGGGGTTTGACACTGTTTTTTCAGGGGTTCTGGGATCTCTAAAACTAGAGGGCACAAGAAAAACGTGTCGACGGGAAGACTTTTATTTTGATGTCTGAAGCCTGAAAGCTTTGAGCTTTTCCCTTGTTTGTTCGCTACAATTTCCCAAAGCATCCATGGGACTGGGTCATTAAGTATTCATGTAGGCAACTATACCAGTCCCATTGAGCATTTGGGTTTGGTCTAGAAATTTGTCCGCTGCACGCCTTGTTCAGATTGGTCCGCTGCACCAGAAGCTCTTGCAAGGCTTCTGGCCCTTGCAAAATGGCCGCCACCCAGTCCTTGCAACGGACTTCAGGGTTGTAGATTTGGCCCCGAATCAAGCCGCCAAACCCGGGAAGCCAATATTTAGATCCATAGTAGTAGGTACCATCTGTGGCGGCAAACGTTTTCCGAACATGTATAGTAGGGAACAAATCTGCAACCTTGGACTTGAACCGGCAGTTTTGATGAAGCAAACATTGGTTATTTTGAATTTTGACCATCATTTTTTCATACACTTTATATTGGGCAGGGGCAGAAAAGCCATTTGGGGTGACCCATAAATTTGGAAGTCAGAGTCCCATGACTTTTCTGAAGGGCAGGTGGGTCCGACCATACATTTGAGGCCCACCAACGAAAACCAAGCAAACCTTTTTAAGAAACTCATGAATCAAAAAAAACACATCTCACCGTTGATATAGGATACTTATTCCATTACTGCATGGATAGTATTCCAACATTTTTTTACAACCGTGATATCATAACATATTCCATTGCTGGATCCCCGTTTTCTTCCTAGAAATGTGACCATCAACCTAAACCACTAAACCTCTGTGAGATAGATCTACACCCCTGAGTTCACTAACATGACTGGCTGGAAAATCCCATGTTCAATAGAAAACACATCTTCATTCATGGTGGATGTTCCATTGCCATGTTCGTTTTCGGGGAGGTACATCAACAGTGATCCCATAAAAAATCAACTATTCATGTAGCTAAATTTACAATCGTCCTATGGATGCGTCATGAGTATGTCATCCCCAACGAGTTAAAGATCTTAAGTTAAACCACTAGCTGTCACTAGCTCCGTGAGATAGATTTAATTCATTAAGGGCCCACCCCCCATCGCCATCGACGACGGCTCCGTCCTCAAGTTCGATGGGACTTGCACCACCAAACATCTCTCGTAAGGATCTCCGTGCCAACGCAGCCTGGCTGCAGGAAGTCAGGGAAAAACCACCGGATTCCTCAACGGATGAATGCCATGACATGAATTCGTTAAGATTTTAAAAAATCGTCCCGTATCAAAGCGACCATTGAATTTATAGTCACTTGGATTTGGTATTTGGTTAAGATGCTTGGGAAAAAGTAAAACAAAATGCTCCCAAATGGTGGTCGAATGATGATGTATCACCGCAATAAGTAGAAAATAACCTTCCCTAAGGATCACTTTGACCCGCCAATGGAAGGGTTTGAACCTGTATTGCAGGGGTGTTTTGGTCCTCAAAATGACGCCAGTTTTGAGGGTCCAATGATCCTTAGGGTTAAACAAATCCAAGTAGACGACCATGGTGAGTCAAAATGGATGGCAATAGCGTAATGGTTCCCTTTAATGATTCTCTTTCAATAAAGGCCTTGGCGTTTTTTTTCATGGCATTTGACAGGGGTCATTATATTACCAACCCCAAACAATACACTACTAAAAGGGAAATCCATCAAAATTACCATAGGTTTGCTGCCCCCCTCAAATGCTTTTGTTAAATGACCCCTGTGGGTCTTCGATGATTCAAACTGTTCAAAAAACATCCGATGAATTTTCGGGTTTATTCTCCAATTCTTGTTGAGACACCACCTTGAGTTCGAAACACATTGCACCATTCGGAATTCCTGGAATGAAACGCTTCAAACTGGGTGGGGAAAATTCAGATTTACCATTACCTATGACTCTGACCCCCGAAAATGTCCCATGGAAAAATTAACATGGAACCTAAAACTCACCCAATTGAACAAGAAAATCATCTGAAACAAACCTGGATTTCCAGGTTCCATGTTAATCTTCCAGGGTGTACCAATCTATTTATCAGGCTTGGCAATCACCCCCAAATCTGGACAACCCAACCTTTAACCAAACATCCAAACACATTCAATCTATGGGTGTATCTGAGTACATTTAACCCCTAAAGTACTCAAAAGTAGTCCAAAGGTAACTGGTTGGTGGTTTCAACCCAGTTGAAAAATATTATATAGTCATAATGGGAATCTTCCCCAAATAGGGATGAAAATTAAAAATGTTTGAAGCCACCACCTAGAAAATGATCCAAACATGTACTTATAAATACGCGATACATGAAGTGGACCTGGGTATGGCTGTTCCATGTTACAAGGTGCCTCACGCACAGCGTCACTGACTTCTGCACCATGATCCATCAAACAGGAACAGCCCTGGCAGAGGCGCCATTTTCACCAACCCAAATAAATAGCGAAATTTGTTTTGGAACCCTCGATAACCCGGGCAGTTAAGTGGAAGGGCACTAATCTAACATGATGCAATGCACGATGGGTCTTTTAAGAACATGTTTTCCTTCTGATGTTGAGGGTTTCCATTGCTGTGTTTGCTGTGTTCAACGGGCACCTGATATTTGGATGACTTCTGCTACAAGCAACCAACCGATATCCACTCCCACAGGATCCATCTTACCTACACTTGCCATAGAAATCAACTTATAAACATAGGTAAATGTACAATATATCGTCCATGGGAATCCGTCATGGGATTCAAAGAATTACTTGGAATCCAATCTCTGCTTTAGCTTGTGGGTGGACTCTCCCGTTGGAATAGTTCTGCAAATTCGAAAAAAAAACACCATTGAGGGCGGTACATCACGTTAAACCATCCAGGTGAAATTCAATCCCCTTAAATTTAAAAAAACAACAACAAACCGAACCCATTGCAAGCTTCCACTCCACATTATCCACATGGTGCAACAAGTTTTATCGGCTGGCTGAAACAAAAGGTCCACTTGATCGGTGAGACTTTGGATGATGGATTGATAATTCCAAACCCTTACACTTTTCTTTGGACACGTCCCCAACACCAATTGTAGCGAAGTCGTGGTTCGATTTAACTTAAAGCCGACTTGAAATATGTGATCTTTTTTCTTTAAAAAAAACAAAAAGCCAAGCCTGTCAAAAAGCTGCCTCCCCACTATGTTGGTGTTTTTCCCCCAGGACATTTTCCCTTTTTGTGTATGTTTTTGTTGTTGTCGTTTGTCGTTGTCACGTAACCTTGGCATCTTCCAAGAGAACGGCCAAATGAAGGGCTGTCACCTGGCGGAAAGGTCTCATTCCAACCAACCTGGGACTGTTCCTGGTCAATAGCCAAACATTTCACCCTTCCTTAGGGAAGCTACCTTTTTTTCGGGGCCCGTTTTTGGTTGTGTTTTCGGTCGCGAGCTAATTTGACCCGAAATTTCATGAAATCCTGGGTTCTGAAATCCTACGGATCTCTCAGAATGGGCGACCTTTTGGAGCCATTTTTTGGCGCCTTTTCCGGTGGTTTCTTCCATCGCCATGAGGTTCAGCTAATGCTTAGTTGTTGGTTTGGGTCCCGGTGGTTTGGTTGTTGCTAGAAGGGATTCCTACTTGGGTGTACCCCGATTCGAATCCCCAACCACTACCAACCCAAACCAACAACTAACCATTAGCTGATACATCTGATACATACAATACCTTTTGAAAAAAAAACAACATAATAGAAACGCCAAAATCCTCTGGGATGAGGATCTTTTTGGCCTTCAACACGAAAAGACTTCCAACAATGAAACAGCGGTGACCCGAAATTTGTCCAAAGAAACAACACTCATAAGAAACATCTTCAAAAATCATACTCTCCAGTAGACCCCCGAAAATCCAATTTTTGCATCCATTCAGTCCCTAATAATTAGTTGTTGGTTTGGGTTGGTGGTTTGGGATTCTCAGGGTGCCCTTAAGTAACAATCTCTTTCATAGGGGGATCCCAGGAATCCAAACCACATGGCCCCAAACCAACGATTGACGACCTAAGGTACTTGAGAGTATGATAAACATGCTGGTAGGACTCAACATTCAAGGATACCACTCAAAATACTCGCGGATTTTTTTCATTTTTGGGCACCCACCTGCATCGTTGTTCCTCCCACATGTCGTTTGGCAAAAGCTTCCAGGCAACAATCCATCTGAAGCAAAGTTGATATCAAGTCCTGAGCTGCTTAAAATAAACCAATCCCGGCAATTCTGCGAGTTTGTGACCTTTTTGGGATGTTGAAATCGTGACCCTGTCAAAGGCGAATCGTGACCTCCAATTTGGGGATAAAAAGGTCACGGCTTGAATCACCTCGAAGGCATACAAATTTGAAAAACTTAGCCACACATAGGTCCAGGGTTACAGAGGCCCACCCAATCATTTCCCCTATGATTCCGGATGATTCACCCTTTTTTTCTGGACCTATGCGCAGCGAAGAAAAAAAACCTGGAACATGGGTGAATTGAATAGATATGACCCAAAGCATCCATGTATTGTATATTTACCTACATTTACCATACGCATCAACATAAACCATTATAGATGGATGGTATGGACCGTATGGATATGAAGAATCTGGGTGAATTGAACCAGGGTTTTTTGACCCATCAAGTGGATGCAACTCTTAATCTTAAATGTACATTGACTTGACTCGCCACTGTGGAAAAAATCATCGCAAAGCTAGCGCAGTACTTGAAAAGTGCATGGCACAGTTCCTACATGTTGGTCTATATTGATGCTTTGACAACCTCCCTTTTGGGATTTGCGCCATCTATTTCAACGTTAAGGTAAAATGATGTGAGAAGTGTGATGTGTCACTTGGATGGATATTGGTATTGAAGCTGATGATCGAATGGATGACGCGGATGCTGATCGAAATGAACATGAAAACAAAGAAGACAATGACCCAGAAAAAGAAACAAACAAAAACAAAAAAAAACAACAACTTGGAAAAACAAACACAAGAAGAACAGAAGAAATACAGTTCAAAAAAACAATGTTTCATACCATTGTGCTACTGTACCCCCATTAAATGGCAGCTGCTTAATACCCGTTTTCTTCTACTCCGAGCATGGGTGAAATATTATATTTCACCAAATTGGACTTTTCTGAAATTTCAAGGCATCATTGAAATCGTTCCACTTTCGTTTCACTACCCAAAATGGGACATCCCAACTGCATTCATTCATCTTGCCGGCTTAGTCTTTACCCTGAAGTCTTGGCTTAAACATGTTCATTTGAGCTGTGAAAGAAATCAATAGTTACCATCCAATATTACTGGTCGGTCAATAAAAAATCCCGGATTCTCCATAGTAGTTTCAAATCCTTGTACCAAAAGTGATCAACAGGTATGATTTCCTAGTTGGTGGTTTCAATCCCATCTGAAAAATATGAGTCAAAATGGGTTCATCTTCCCCAAGTAGGGGTGAAAATAAAAAAATATTTGAGTTGCCACCACCTAGTTTCTTATACAAAACCCAAACAACCCAATGTTTTGTTCTTTATTTTACCGTCCTTTCTTTTCACAAAAAAACCTGTCCAGTGCAGCAGTAGCGGCATAGGAATGACTGAGTACAGCAAGGTGAAGCAACGTGAGTTCTGACCACACTTCGAGCCTGCAACACGTGTCGGTTGCTCATATCAAATATCAAATGAACTTAAAAAAATGGGAGTGATTTTCAGAAACAATATTATTCTAACACAAATGTATATGTACTATATTATATTATATTATATTATATTAAATTATATTATATTATATTATATTATATTATATCATATCAAAAAACAATCCACCAATGAAAATGAACACAACAAACATAAAGTTCAAAACCTTGAAAATCAAACTTCTAAGAATTAAAAAAATCTAGCAGAACACTTCCGGATATAGGAAACATGGTCATGGACGGTCACCAGCTGCGAACACTCACTTTATTCATGAAGGAGACTCTTGGGAAGAATTCTTTGCTACCTTCCATCAAAAATTGAATGGGACCGAATCCCAACGGACCACTAAGAAGGTTACTAGGTTACTAGAGCTATTAAATACCCAGGTTTAGGGGTCCGTTCAGTGGGTCCGTTTGTTGGAGATTTCTTGGATACCTAGCACCATTTTTAACCAGAACCGAACAAAAATCCCGTGAACCTACCTTCCAGGTAGGTTCACGCGCATTTAAGCTAAAAAGCCAAAGGCACGTTTTTTCAGCCGCCAGGTCATCTGCTGCACAGACTTTGCCAATGCCTCGAAAAAACAAAAAAACGCCAAGAAATACGTGTAATTGGCAACCTGCAACTGGTTTGACTCCAACCCCCTGAAAACTAACAGGACAATGTCATGGCAATGTAAGAGGAACCCCCCCAATGCCACCCCACCCAGAAATAAGGCCTTATGAAAAAAAAGGTGATTTTTCCATTGTCATGTTACTTTTCCGGAGTTAACTACCGACTAAAACATCTAAGACTATGCCAGTCCTGTGACTAAGGTACAAGGGGAATCCCTGGCCATCAAAAAAATACACCAAACCAATTTGTCAACACTTCATAAACACATATTTCTTTTTGAAAGAACTTATGGTAGGTCGGGATACCACCAAAGGTATATTCCATCACGGAATTTCAGCTAATGGTTCATTGGTGGTTTGGGGCCCGGTGGTTTGGATTTACGGGATTCCCTTATGAAAGGGATTGTTACTTAAGGGTACCCTTACAATCTCAAACCACCAACCCAAACCACCAACTAACCAGTAGCTGACTTCAAGGAATTGTTCTGCAGAAAAAAAAACGCCTTCCTTATTTGAAATGACTTCATGATCCTCAAACTCGCCTTGAAGGACCTTTGGTCCAGCAAATTTAGGAGAAGGAAACACGCATGGTGTGAATTTTGTGGTTGTTCAGTGGGTACAATCGCTCACCTTCCAACAAAAAACAGGCACGTTTTTCTGCTATGTTTTTTTTTTTGGGGGGATAGATATCTACCAGTAGTAAAAATAGAAAATGTTTGAAACCACCACCCAGTTTTTTTGGGGTGGGAAAAATATGTTTTAAAGTTCAGGACGGAGTAAACCTTCAGCTTGGAAATTGAACATAGCCCATCTTTCATGGCTACTCCACCTCTCCAACCACCTACCCCCCTCTCCAGATAGAAGGGTTTAATAAGGCCGTTATTAGGGGAAACCAATGGTTTCCCTTGCAGGGAACTAACATATCCCACCTTGGGAAAAGGGACATCATCTTAAAAATACTGCCTTGGTAGGGGATATGTGAGTTCCCAGGAGGGTACTAAGCCCCAACCATGAATCCTAATCAAAGATGCAGGAGATGTCAGGACTGATCCCAAAGAAAAGCAGCTGCTCGACCATCACGACATCGCCTCTCATGCATGCCTTAGGCGCCGCCAAAGGTTTCGTGTCTTTGTTTGTTTTGGGATGACGTTTTGCCTACAAAGTGCACCCCTAGCAGTTCCATGTGGGGTTAAAAGATGACTTATATATAGGGGTTAGCTATAGATATGACCCCATTTATAACGATCGTAGGCCCATCTTGCAGCAATTTCTGAGTTCTGCAACAATCTCTTGTATAACATGGCTTGCCCACATGTTTGGCTCCAGCAAGAAGCTAAAGAAGTAAACCATCTACTTTGACGCTGGAATTGCATGGACTTGCAATTTGTTTTCATCATCTTACCCTCTGAGTTTACCCATCAGGCTGTTTATGCCTGAGAAGTCCTGTATACTTGAAATTCCCATTCTCCCAAAACAGCATTTTTCCTAGTACCTGGCCTGGAAAATCTACAACAAAAATGATTGATGCTTTACTAATTGGCCGAGCCGCTACATGGATTGCTTGCGCTGGTAGCACCATGCGGCCATGACCATATGGTAAGGAGCAGCGCAAGGTACGACTGGCTTGTGCACCTGCATACAGTAGCAGCCGTACGGCTTCGCAACTACCGACCTCAGCACAGAGCCCCTGGGGAGAGTGGCAACATCATCTAAAGCCACGAAAAAAAAACCGGGGTCCCTTAGCCTTACTTTCCATTGAATCCTCGTCTGGTTGGTGGTTTCAACCCGCTTGAAAAATATGCTAGTCAATTTGGATCATTTCCCCAGGTAGGGGTGACAATAAAACATGTTTGAAACCACCATCTAGTCGTTGTTTAATAGGGATCCACATGATGGTTTATTAGAATCCCTATATAACTGGTTCGCATGTCATCCCCCTAGGTACCCTAAACAACCATGGTTTTTTCAATTGCTCATTTCCTCGGTGAGTGCTTTCGGCTTGCAGATCGAACAAAAAACAACCTGAGATTTTTGTCAGTCCTGACGGTTTGGTTCTACCAATCTACCAACAAAGAGTACCGTATTTTCCAGACGCAAACCCGGAGATACTGCTGATGGAAGAAATCCTGCACCAGTTGATATGTATTGATATGTAGTTTATCCCAGGGTTTGATACATCCAAACGGTGGTTGTTTGGGATTTCTGAACCATCAACATTGTACCAAATCCGGGGAACACTTCTATTTGTTTCTAGCTTTAAAGCAAGGAAACTGAGGATATAACCCCCCGTCATGATGACAAAGTCACAGGTGAACATGGACAAAGTGGGTACCCCTCAGTAAACTAGAGATAACCTGAACTGGTGAGCACTGAACTCCGGTGCTCAAACCTCCACAGTGAATACGTTTTTGATGCGAAAACGTTAAATTTGCCAAGGACATTTGACTGGACATCCTTTTAGGAATAGCTTCGATACTGTACAATGCCATCTCCAAGATCTACATCCCAATCCCTTACCTTGAATGGCCCTCGGCCATTTTTGGGGTCCGGATTCCCTTACTTAAACTCACTACCTTTGGGAGGTTTTCCCAACCAGCGGGTGTTTGGTCGCTATAAATGACCTAGATTGAATGGAATCCCAAAATGATATCCAAGACACATCTCTTTTTCCGGGGCTCGTTGTCAGGTGAACCATATATTGAAGTTGAGCACTGTACCCTCCAGGAAACTAGATAACATATCCCACCATTGGGAAAAGGAAACTCATCTTCGCAAGTTCCTTTCAAAGGAGATATTCTAGTTACTAGTGGCCAGGAGGGTATCCTTATTGGTTGCATTGTCTATGGCCATTTTAGATATCATCCTTTCATGAGATGGTTGCATTTCAAATATGCCAAGAATTGCCAATTTCGTTTAAGTTGCTTTCTTTCCAACCCTTTTTAATTAAAACATTCCCTAATCTTCCTGACAAAGAAACCTGGGCTGCAAATAAGAGTGCCGTGGAAGCTTCCTCATCAATGCCTCTCCAACAAAAAAAAATCATGCAGCAAGCATGAATCAATTCACCCCGCGACAATGAAGGAACGTCCCCTTAAATAGGGACCGCCTGGAAAGCCAAGGAACGCCCTATATTTAAGGCAGCCTAGTTGCTGGTTTTAGGGGGTTTCCAAGTTGCCTCAAAAAATAGGACTTCCAGGCATTTCAAAAGAAAAACAAAAATCATCTGCCTTCGTTTTCAGGGGATTTCCATACACATCGACTTTCTCTTTCAATGTGTTCTACCATTACACAACAGGCTGTGCTCTTCCTGAAGCCCAAACAAAAAAACAACAGAAACGAGTTTTACCTATCCATAAACAACTCATTTGAAGATCATTGGGAAGTAAACACACATACTAATCGCATAGATCCAAATGTTTTTTTAATGGTGATTCAATGATGATTTACCAAGTCTTTCCTGAGTAAACATAGATCAAAAACAACAATTCAACAAACCCAACTACAGTAGAAATATATTACCCAAACACTCAACGTATGTTGTATTTGACTACATTTACCCTCCAAAAGTACCCAAATGTAGGTAAATAGACCATACCTTCAGTCTTATGGCAAACGGAAACCCCAAAAAATCAACCCAACAACATCTGTCCATGTCGGTTACATGTATGTTTTTGCACCTTCATTCACACTGTCAGTGATCTGAAAATCCACATCCGCTGCACAACGGTAGGTGACCTTAAGACCGTGTTTTTCGGCATCAATCATTCGGAATTTCTGAGGATTTATGGATCTATGGGTTGAATCATAAGCCATGCTAGTTGGTGGTTGAACCAACCCATTTGAAAAATATTAGTCAAATTGGAGCATTTCTGGAGGTAGGGGTGAAAATAAAGATATTTGAAACCACCACCTAGATAAGCCATGGGATCCATGTGACTAGTGTATTTACCTACATTTAGTTGACCTTTTATGGGATCAATGTATATAGGTACATACTGTATACAATCGTCCCATGGATGCGTCATGGTATGGATTTGCAGGAAAACTCCCATCAAAAAGAAACTCAGCCACCGGCGGAATCCACCCCCCAAAGCTACCTACAGCAGAAATAACGCTGGCTCCATTAACGTTATTACCTTCGGTAAAACTAACAGTTTACGGTCTGTTTACCCCTGAAACTAAGCAAAGGGCCCCAAATGGAAATGGTTTCGTCTTCCAACTACGCTCTCTGAAAAAAAAATGCACCTGAAAATAGGCCTCAACCCAATAGTCCGAAAGGATCGTATTCCAAGCATCCATTTTTTGGGGTAGCTAAAATGTAGGTAAAATATGTCATGGAAACCACCGGCTGGGCACCCGCAGCCGGAACCGAGGTTTCAACTTGATACATTCCCTCCAAGTGGTAGCAGTGGTCACAGTCTTTCTTACATGTTCTAGTTGGTGGTTGCAACCCATCTGAAAAGTATTAGTCAAAATGGGAATCTTCCCCAAGTAGGGGTGAAAATAAAAAATATTCGAAACCACCACCCAGTACATGTTGTTGGTTTCTACGAGCAAATATTTGGTAGCACTTCAGATCCTAAGGCCGCTAAAGGAAATCCCCAATCCAAAAACTCGGGTCAGTTCGTTAAGAGGAATGTTTTGAACAAGCCTAAAGATTCAACATGGAACCTCAAAATGGATCTCTGAAGAAACTACCTTCTCAGGGTTTGCCACAATCAATACCTGTCAATCTTTAGGGTTGATTTTCCCATGTAACAAGGTCCTTATGGTGGACCACGCTTCTGATTTGGAAGATTCTGGGCTCTTTTTTTTCGCTCCCCAATTAGAAATTTCCGGGAAATGGATCACACCGTGTGCTCCTTACAGTCGCTCCACCCATATCACAGCCTCAAAAAGGATAGCCAGAATTCTTGAGAGTCATTGTCCAACAAAAACTATGTTGGTGGTTGAACCAACCCATTTGAAAACTATGCTCGTCAAATTGGGATCATTTAGCCAGGATAGGGATGAAAATACAAAAAAATATTTGAAAGCACCCACCTTTAAAACATGACAAGAGTGTACACTTTGGGGGGTTGCAAATGTGCTCCGACAAAAGAAAGCATTTTTTTCTTGGGGGCCACTTGCAAGCCATCACTATGTGTTCACATCCATCACATCCATATCTAAAAACATTCCTAACCCATAGGAACCATGTAATGTATGATATATTTACCTACTTTTGGTTGAATTTGGTGGTAAATGAGTAGGTAAATATACCATTCGTCTCATGGATGCGTTCTGCCGCTAACAACTGTAGGTTCATCCTGAATTCATTGGGAAAACATGGATCCGATCACTTTGCTCAGCGAAAAAATGCTTCAAATAAGTTGGGGTCACCAACCCAAAAGCTTTGATGATTATTTTCTGAGAAGATTCATAGGTGCAACTGACCACATGAACCATCAACAAACCATTGACTCATTTGTGATTTAAATGATTTTTTGCGACCATCCTGATGTTTTTTGACTTTTTTTGTGGTCCGAGTCTCCTCATACTCTCTCTGAAGATGTGAGAGAACTTCTAAAAAGTCGTTGAGAGCATAGGCAAGACCCGGGGAGCGAATGATTAAGCGTACCTCATAGCGCTTGCGCGATCGTACCTTCCTTTCCCATACCATCCATGGGACGATTGTATATTTACCTACTAATTGATCCCATAAAAATCAAAACTAGTTGGTGGATTCAACCCATTTGAAAAGTATTAGTGAAAATGGGAATCTTCCCTAAATAGGGGTGAAATTAAAAAATATTTCAAACCACCACCCAGAAATGGCCATATGGAATGGGTGTCCATGGGGTGAAAACCCCCTATTTCAGTGGAGTTATGCGCCCCTACTTATAATCAGACCTTGCATTTCCCGGGCGGGGGAACGTGGCATTCGGCGGATAATTACCCTTAGATTCCTACAGATGTTTCTGGATAATCGAAGAAAACAGACCATAAAAACGACGTTGCAATCCGCGAACAGTTCGCCACGACTTCAGAGAGCTACAAGAAACCACTAAACCTGGACATCCCTGGGCTCTCTTTTCCCCATGGCACTTCCACCAAGTCTTTACAGAAGCTAAGAAATGACATAGTCCAAGTTCCAATCATGGGAATCTAAGGGGCCCACCCCCCACAAGGGACCAAGGGATTCTGCACCTATGCTCCCTTAATAAGACCTTCTCAAAACCCCCTTTTTGTCCTGCCCTTAGCTTCCCTCCCAAGTGGTTTTCGAAAGGCCTCATGTCCAAGCAGTTGATCTAAGCGTTCCTCTGTCGCCCTGGTGTTACTCAACAGCCTGACACAAGGCTCAGTGGAGATGCGTCACAAAGCAATCATTGGTTACCCCACAAGGTAAATGGAAGGCAAAGGACCCCAACGAAATTGCTCGAGTTTTTGCGACACAAAAATCGGGTCTTTCCTTTGAAAAATTGCAGTTTGAGAGAGGGAATTGAACAAAAATCCCTCATATTATAGAGAAACAAGTCGGAACTATAAATAAAATCAACTTCTATGGCCATGTTGCAGGCATGTTTGTTCAACAGAGTTCAATTGGGGCATGGTTTCAGCTCCAATTTCATTGGTAAACCAGTACCAGGTAAACCACGACCTTGTTACAGTTTTTATCGAAGGTTGCTGGTGGAGTCTGAATTTCGAACCAGGGACCTCCGGGACCATTCCGACTGACAAGGGTGTACCAACCTTGACCACCAAGTAACTAACCTTTCACGTGACGAAAACTTGCGACCATGTCTGACTTGCATGTAATGTAAGTTACCATACCTTTTTGATGGACCAGCATATTGGGTGGTGACCACTCAAGAAGTGAATTCGATTGAATTGGCAATTTAGTTTGGCTGCCACCATTATTCATGTGGTAGTTTTTAAATCCCGGCTGCTGCCAGATTTCATGACATCAACAGCATCCTTTGATATTTCGTCTCAACCGCATTTGAATCTATTTGTGTATATTATAAATTTGTGTCAAAAAGAACCTCTAGTAAACTAACGTTGCCTAATCATCCAACTCGAATTTCACCCTCTTTGTTTACTCTGTACGGCACTTATTTGATTCACGACTTTTTAGACACAAAAAAGGTCGNGCGTTCCAGGTATCTGTTGATATACATGTAAATCTGTGGATAAATCTTGTATATTGGGATGATGGGAAAGCCCTCTTTACATTTGGATATTTCTTCTTGATGTTACTGGGAAGAGCATCTCTCTTCTTGTGATTTAACGTCACGGCCTTTGAAGTAGACAAAAGGCTAAGGGTACACCCCCAAATCTTAACATATAGAATCCCTGCAAATGATGATTCCCAAGGTTTTTCTACGAATCTCCGAATCTCCAACAGCTGAAAATCCTAGGTTCCCATGGATTTTCAGGTCGGTGTCGTTACACTAACAAACCCTGAATACCTGGATGGCCATCCAAGTTAGGATGTAGTTTGTCCAAATTCATAAGCCATTTTTTTAAGGCCATTTTGGAAGGGGTGGGTCCCACAACCCTAGTGCGACTTAGGATCACCATATAGTTGCGGGCTTCCCACGTATACCATACCTGGGGATGATGCTCCAAAAATCCCAAACCCCCGCCTGGGCAACAACAAACCAGAGATCTCCTCGCCATCTTTGGTACACGCTGCGCTCAACCGAAGGCCCTTCTCCATCAGCAATCGATAGGCCTTGGAAAAACGGTGGACAACGGAGGTTGGTTGGTTGGTCAACACCCTGGTCTTTCAAGGGAGATTGGTTGGCTGGTTCTGGTTCTGGTGAAGGTGGTAATTGTCAGCAACATCACATTAAACAAATTTCCAAGGATATGTTGATATAAGATGAAACAACAACACAAATTCCCATTCGTCAAGATTTCAAATCATCCAACTTCAAAAAGCAGCATGTTATATTTTCCGCAAAAACACTTCTATAAAGGTCAATCATTCAACAGGGATGTCTTGATCCTCCCTTCATTTCACCCCGTCGGACGATTCGTCTCGCCTCTTCGCAGAACACGTCTCTGGCTATCAAGACCTGAATTCATCGAATTCATCGGAGGTTAGAAGAAACCAAAATGCACCATGCTTCGTATTTTCAACCATCCCTTGGACCCCAAGAACCCAGGAAAAATGAAGGTTTTAAACCCCCAATATATGGGTGAAATAACCCCTAAAAATGAAGGGTTTTGGGTTCCCATGGATTAGTCTTCCAGTCACACCTCCTGGTCGGTGTTTGAAAAAGGTATGTTTTTTGGGGACCCCCCGTCATACCTCCAAAACGTTTGGTGTGTTTGGAAGCCTAGAGTTTTTGCTTGGATTTGGGACTCTTTGACGGTCTGCAAAAAGTGACCCAAGAATATTCTCCCTTTAAATGGTGATGAATCCCATGGTACAAAGTAAAAACATCACCTTATTACACAAATCCAAGCTGTTTCTTTTTGAGCCCAATCATTTCAATCCATAGAGAATATACTGAATATACACTGTACCTTTGGAATTCGTTCATAGCTCAATTGCAGCCGAAGACTTCCTATGTTTTCTTGTTTCATTTCCTTACTCAGCCAAAGGACCATGAAATAACCTTTATCTTTCCTACTAAATATGTAATTTCCAGAAGTTTAAAGGTTGGCCTTGGCCTTTGGCCTTTGAGTCAGCACTACTTAAATGCAAAAGAGCAACATGTAGCGCGTTGAAGGATGACAACCCACGAGCAGGGTCCTCCTCGCCCTCCACTGCTGATGCCTGAGATGTTGAGACCCACCTTATTCCATCCCAAAAGGATCCATGGGAATGGTATATTTACTTACATATTTACCATAAAAATCAACCATTCATGTATAGGTAAATACACCATTTTCCATGGGATCCTATGGGACCTTGTTCCAACGGCCAATTGTTCGAAACGGAGATTCGATGGACTCTTCGGACCCGCCTCCGCTTTGGCATGGATGTCGGCCTTGGCCTCGATCAAAGTTGTCAGCACGGCCGTATCACAGTGCAGTGCTGCGGCGTGCAACGGAGAACACAGCAATCCTGGCTAACCCGTGAAATGGTCCCCAGGAAGGTGGTTACGAAAATTGTAAAAAATCTGGTTGGCTAATAACTATATACAGCACATTATTGTGACATGTATATATAATGTAGGGTAATTCAATGTCAATTCAATGTATAATGATTAATGTCATATAATTGCAATGAATTGTACTGTAATGCAGTGTATGCGACGTATGCATGTCGGCGTGGGCCTGGTATGTAGAGGCACATATATATATGTTTCTGAATATCTCTCTCTACATCTAGACATCTGCATGAAAAAACATCTACAATACAGCTACAATCTATCTACATATCCAAGAATCTCACTCTCTCTATATCATCGAGTATCATCGTAAATCCCTATACATCTCAAATTATATATCATGCGGCAACTTCTTACATCGAGTGCTACCACCTTCGGTCGAGACCAAACGGTTCGGTCGACTGGAACGGACTCGCAACCTCCCTCCCGGCCCCTGTCGGGAACCATCCACCGGTGCCGGTCGCTCCTTCGTAGAAGCACTGGGAATTAGGATCAGCACCAGCTGCAATGATTTGGGGCCTCCAAATCTTCCCCCCCCGAAAGGCAGTTCCAGAACTCAACGACAACAAACTCAACTTTTTACGCTGAAAAACGTCAACACGGTTGACAAAGACCTGCCGGGTTATAAGCAGTGAAACGAGTGAAAGGTAATGATTAGTGGGGTGGGTCCATGACTAATGAGCATATTCCATTCTGGATTGGCATAGTAGGTGAGAGGGTGTGTGAACCTAAGTCATAGCTAAGATTTGTTTAAGGTGTGCGGAAGTGACATTCCCCAATTGGTGGTAAACAATGGTGATTTTCATCCCATGGGATCCGAATCCGTAAAAAATCACCGACTAAACAAATCCAAGATAGTTAAATCATCTGGATGGTCTTCATACATCGGGATTTAAAAAGTAAATGGTGAATACCATTCCTGCACCACCCATCTGACAAAAATTAAGGCTCGCAAAGGGGTGTTCCTCTTCCCAGATCTTTTCAAGACAAAACTCACCAAGCCTTACCCTCTGCTAACATAACAGCCGAATATCCCTATATTCAATAGGAAATATATCGACATCTTCCATCCAGTTCCATTTTCCATTGCTATCTAATAGGATTCTTAACGGGGGATGGTGATTCCCCTAGTCTTCCCTAAGGTTCCCCAATCTTCCCTAGAAATCCTTAAGGTGCCACAGTTACCACCTCCCCTTGAACACCCCCCCCTTTAGAACCCTACAACTATCCTAGTTTACAGCGTAAAATGCCATCGTTCTGAATATCTTTTTCTCCCTTGATGAAATATGAAGTTATGAAGCCATGTACCCCAACTCGTCATCAAATCAAATTACCGGCCTGAAGGTCCTAAGCGCAGTTTTAACCAACGGATGGGTTTCTTAGGATTTTGTTTTAGGGTTTCTTTGTGGATTTATGGGATTTACATTTACTTGGGATTTATGGGATGAAATTAACATATCCCCCTGAAAAAATCAATGGATGGAAGATGGGACTGTCCTTTTAAATGCTCCCTTTTGAGGGGACATGTTAATTTCCGCGGGAGTAATCATTTTGAAAACACAAACATCTTGTTTCATTGATGAAAAAAATGGAACCTTCGTGGATTTGCTGTGCATATTACCTTTGAAAGAACAATTGATGAACACCATCATCTTCAGTTACCAGGCTATGGATGACGACTCTGAGGCCAAGGCAACTGATCTTCGAGTCGAAGTAACGATGCTACGAACCTCAATGGAGGTCCACGATAAGATCCAACCAACCGGCTGTGCCCTACCAAAACTGGATGCACTTGTTGTGAAATAGCGGTTCGTGTTGATTTCGAAGAAAAACAACAACCAATAATCAACAATTCCTAGGCATCAAGCCGTCATATTCTCAAAATGATGCTTTGGGATCCCTAGAGCTCAATACCCATCAAATTTTATGGCTGGATAATGCGAGATTTACCAGGTTACCATCCTACTGTATGGTATATATATATGGTATATATTTGACCTACATGAATTTGGTGGATTTTTATTGTTAAAATGTAGGGTTTTTTTTCTAACATACATGGATCCTATGGAAGAGTGTACCTTGTGATTTCAAATAGGCACCCACGATTAAATTATCTGGAAGTCAATGCGAATCATGTTTTTCATTTGCAAGAAGTGGGAGTTATTACTATGTTGTTACTGTAACAGTCCACCACATTTTACCACACGTTTTTAGCCTGTGATTTGAGAACTTCCAGGCTTTGTCAACCTCGTCCAAATGAAGCAAAACCATCTTATATAAGTGGATTCATTACAGCGTATCAAACCCTGTGACTTTTAGGATTCTTAGGCCTCCAAAAAAGGCATCTTCAAAGCGGTGAAGATAAGCAAACCATGTGAGCAAACATGCATTCGCTGGCTTCAAATAGATGTTTTGACCCGTGTTTGTTTTGGGACATATCTTATGTTGACAACTCTTCTTTAAACTTTCAGATACTGTGATGTAAAAGTTTGTCGACAAACAAACATGTCACTGACAGTATCGATGTGAGATTTGTCCAAGTTCACATTTTTTTCAAAGAAGCTCCGGAAAGGCTGGAAAACTAACATCCCGGCTGTGGCTCCACACAAGGGAGTCAGAAATACTCCTTCCCAATCAATGCACGCATCATTGATGCCAATGCTCCTGGCCCACGTTTTACGCAAGCGTATCTGCATCATCAGTGCGTCGAATTTCGGGATCATCTGAGTTTGAAAGCTGTTTCCAACATCTGGGGAACCATCAACTTCTTATCTCCAACAAAAACTGAGGAGATTTTTAGGTAGAAGGTCCCAAATCCTGGGAAAATTCATGACTCTTGCAGGGAAAATACCCTAGGTTTCGAAAGCCATCTGGTGAGGAGGTATTTTCCGATGCCAAAAACATACTTAAAACTTAAATCACCGAACTTCAGGAGGTATATATTTGGATGTCTAGGAGTTGTTAAACTGTGTGAAACTCTGTTTCTTTTGAAATTCTTTTGAATCTGGGGGCTGAACCATGAACCTGGTCTGGTTTTTCAACACAGCAACATATGTTCATCAATTTGAGCAAACCCATCCCTCAAAGCGACGGGACCAGCACTTACGCCTCTTGGAAAAGTAGATGCTGCGCCCGGTCAAACTAGAAGATCTATAACCATCTATAACCAAACATGACCTTATCAATTTTGGGTTGGTGAAGTATAGTTTAATATTGGCCAATATCGGTAGGTCACAGAAAACACTTTCCAAACTAATGTACTATCGCCAACACAATTTCTATTGCCAAACACATCAAAACTCCAACCAAAAAATTGATGTTGCCACACAAATCAAATCCCAACTACCAGAACTACCATATCAGTGTTTCTTTTTCTAGTATTTAGATGTAATTGGTATACGTCCCATTTCGGGGAAGGGGAAGTAAAAACTTCCTTCCCAATCCTTCTGTGAGCCAGGACTTGCAAGTAGTTAGGATCCATGTTCATGGCCATTTGGAAGGGATCCCATAGCCGGGCCCCAGGAAATGGGGGATATGACATGATCACCGTTTCGCTGCCTACCTGTGATTTTTTGAGGATCCCGGGGGGTTCTCCCAAAACGCTCCTCATCAAGGTACGACAAATACGAATCATCCCCCTACTGCCTTGATCGCTCCCCCAAATATCACAGGGTTTTTGCCCGGTTAATTACCCACAAACTAAATCCCATAGCATCCATGCTGCTGGTCTAACTTACCTACATTCAATCCCAAAATCAACTACAGTAACAGTATTCATGTATAGGTAAACATAACGTACCAATCGTCCCATATGGATCCATCCTAGGGAAATTGGGGCGAAACTCCCCCCCCAACTTCCTTCCCAGCACAAAAAAACCCTTGGATCCCTTGGGCTCCTCTCATCCTTCCCCAACAACTCGGTCAAGGGCTGGAAGTCACTGGAGCGGATCGAGGGTCGATGGGTTTCCCCCAATGCCAAGGGGGTTTTTCCCCCAGGAAATATAGCCGGCCATATTAAGGAATTATGAAGGGGATCACTTGGAGGATCATCCCATTTAGTAAGTGGTTAGTAACCCCCATTTATAAGCCATAAAAAGGCCATTTGGAAGGGAGGGGACTTACGAACCATGGTTATTAACCACTTATTAACTGGGATGATCCTCCAAGCATGGCCTTTTTGTCCAGTGGAAGGGTGAAAAATGTGGGGGGAGCCCCTAAAATTCCCATAAGTGTATTTGAGGTGCATTTTTTTTGCGTCGCCCCAAAAACGAACAATAACCCCCTTTTAAAGTGTCAATTAGTTGCAAAAGTATGTGAACTCATCTTTTGATTTTGAACAAAGATCCAAGAAAAAAGGGGAAGTAATTAGAACTCCGAAAATCTTAGGTGGTTGGAAGAAATGAATTAATGAAACTAGATGTTAACAAAAAGGGATCCCCAAAATGGTAGTTTCCAGTCCTATAAAGTAAAGAATCACCTTTAGACCATTTTAGACCAGTTTAACAATCCAACAAATTTAGGTTCAATCAGTTCACTTGGCCGTTTGGTCAATCTTGGTGCCAGCTTGAAAGCGAAAAAAATAACAGTTTTTTGTTACATTTTTGGGGGGGCCAAAAATCCTTTTGAACCAAACTTCTTCACCTGTCAAACTACCAATACCTCTGGGCAAAATACTAAAACCTGAATTACGGGCATTTTGGGGGCCGGGCATTCCCTTTGGGGTGACCTCGGCTGAGGTCGCTATAATTTATCCAGAATATATGCATGAAGCAATGACAAAATTGCCGGTATTCCGGATGAAGTTGATCACATTCCACCAAACCAAAACGTACACCCTGGAAAATGACTGCTGGTTCACCTCAAAATCACCCACTTGAAAAGGACAAAATCTGAACCAAACCTTCATGACTTTGGGTTCCATGTATATCCTGTAGTTGATGGAACCTTGCCAAATTTGCTGTTTTACAATCCATTCACCCATCACTAAGTGATGTTGCAAGCGCTGGCCTTCGTAGGCACACAGCCAGAAAAGCGGCTTTCCATTGGTCTGCCGCCATGAAAGCGGATCTCCAAGAAATGGACAGAGAGATGGTTCAATGTCAGCATAGTTTGCTGTAATAAAAAGGAATTCCAGAGTTGACACTGCAAAATCCCCAACAAACATTTCCAACAGAGTTGCAGATTTAATCTGACCCTTGCTAGTGCCATGTTGTTGAACACCTTATCTCCTTGAATCTCGAATACTGGATGTGACTGAAATATACTTGTTGTAAATGTGATTTTGTTAATTATGACCTCACAGAAACATCAAGAGCCAGTGCGTTGTGACCTTCAAAGAGATAGACACATGTTCTTCTGTCTCCATGGGACTGCTATATTTACCTCGATTGATCCCGTAAAAATTCAACTATTCATGTAGGCATATACCCGCTCGCATATCTCAGAGGACGGATCGGTGGCTTCCAAAGAAATCACGGGACAAAGAAGATTGTCCAACAAATCATCTCACAAGACATAAGAAAAAATATACGTATTTTTAGTTAAACATGAAATCCTGAATTGGGCAGAAACACAACGGGTTCCTAGATTGTGTGATTTACAATGCTCCGTATTTGAAAACAAAGCGTTATATCATATCATCATACCCATAGGATCCATGTATGATATATTTACCTACATTTGGTTGATTTCTATGGCAAAAAGGAGGTAAATATACCAGTCAATAAATGGACCCTATGAGATACAGTTCGTTTTTCACTCCTCAAAGTCACCGGTGTTTTTTTTTCAAACATCCCGGGGTCACGCTCTTTGGCGTCCATTGCGAGAGACGAACGCGCTGTCTCCTGTGTGCAAGTGGTAGGAAGGGAACATGTGAGCCACGAGAAAAGAAGTCCTACTTTCCATTATACGGTTTGGTTAATAGGGATCCTTATAAATCTTACAATGCCTTATTATAATTCCCATTAAACTGGGTAGTATAATCCCTCATATACCCTAAACAACCAGGGTATGTTTCATTGCTCAATAATTGGCAATATGGGATCTTGATTCATAGATTCATAGATTTTCAAGGCTTCTAAACTGTGAACCAGATCACCAAATCAAACTTGATCCCATGAAATCCTGATTATCAACAAACATTCCTAAAGATTCGTGGCGCACACGAACAAACCCAACCAATAGTAAAGGGTAAACTTGACATGCAGCCAAATACTATACTAGTTGGTGGTTTCAACCCCTTTGAAAATTTTTTAGTCAAAATGGGAATCTTCCCCAAATAGGGTTGAACATAAAAAATATTTGAAACCACCACCCAGTATATCAACCAACATTAGTGGCCCTTTGGCCCCTCTTTTTTCAAGGCTCAACTTGAGAGATCTGTGAATTTTCAACCACCTCCGTTCAAATGGGTTGGTCCAAAAGGAGTTCAAAAGCAGGAAGTTCATTTACAGCGGACAAGAGTTATTCATTTACAGGGAAAAGCTTCATGAATCAAACCTGTGCCCCAATCAGGAAGGACCTTTAACAGGGGCCTTGTAATGGCAAAAAAAACCTTCCATCCTTGGGTTGATAAGTTTATCCCCTATTGTTTGGAACTACTGGGAGTTTAGCCCTAGCGCATCTGAAACTAGTTGCCTACCTGGATCACCACCTGTGACCTAGCAGGTCGGGGTTCCACCCATCCACACAACTCTTGATGCATCGACTCATATTTTGGCTTAGGATTCACGAATCTGTTGGAAAAGTTCAAGCAAACATCAAACAACCAAGGCAACAAAAAAGTTGTGCGATAAATTTAAAAAAAACATTCCAAAACATCAGATTTCTTTGAAAAATGTGAAACATTCGAAGAGTTCAACAATTTCCCCAAGAAATGGTCCAACAACTTGCATGGTGAAAAACCATCTGGCCACATCAAAAAATATTTCACCAACCTTCAGATTTGCTCCTTACTCAAACACCATGTGGGGTTTTTGGTCGTGTTTTCGGTCGCTATAATTTCACCAGAACCATGCAAGGTGGTCCCCCTAGCAGTTATAACTGGGTTTATAACTCCTATAACTAGGGTGATTATAAGAACAGTTAGCCATTTATTTTCGGCCATTTATAGGGGTGAAATAACTCCATTTATAACTGCATCCGGGGGCCCACCTTGTGCCACCCATAGGCAAAAAAAAACCAATGGACCCTTCGCCTCCGTTCGAACGCCTCAGCCGCCATCAATTGGCTTCCGAAGCACCGAAACTCAGATCCTTGAAACTCGGCGCGTGAGACGGCGCGGAAGCGCCGCGGAAGCGTTGGAGTGGTGGAAGAAAAAACATTCAAATACCCATTAAACCATGGGAACCCTTCATTTTTTAGTGGTTATATAGTTGTAAAGTTGTAACCTATATTTCAAGGGATTAAAACCATCATTTTTCCATGGGTTAATTGGGGTCCAAGGGTACCCATCCATGGGAATGGTCTATATTTATACTTACATTGATTGTATACAAATCAAACAAATTTGTAGGTAAATTTGTACGTATTACATGGATGCTATGGGAAATGCACGCAAATTTCGGAACTGGTATATTTACCTACTTAAATTTACCAAATGAAAATCAACTATTCATGTAGGTAAATATCATGTTTGCTTTTGGCGAGTTCTAATCTAATCATGAACCAGAAACAGCTATTGATTTTCACGGCATCATCATGATTCCTGCGATGAACAAAAAGCGGTCGTAGACACCAAGAACATCCAAGAACTACTGTTGATGGTTCCTAAATCTGTCTTGCACCAGTTGACAGTTGCTAGTGTATCTCGACAATCTTTTTAATTATGGTATATCAACTGGTGCGAACCGCCGGATAAAAACAAAAACATCAAAACCAAATTCACCATTATATAGGTATTAATATACCTATTCCCATGGATGGTATATGGGATAATTAACTTCCATGTGATTAAAGTCGCGTTTTTTTGCAGCTCTACCGCTTTACCTATTTCAGAAAAGGCACCGCAAGCTTTGCATAGGGTTTCCTGTGTTCCACAACCGGCGGGCAGGCAAAGGAACTTCCAATATTGGAAACTTGCATTTTTTTTTATCAACAAACGCATGTCTCTGCTGTGAAAAATTAGTTCGCGAACATATCATCCAAACCTACATATTTTTGAAGTGTTTTATGCATATACACTCCCTAAAACTAACATAGCCCCTAAAAATGGTGGTTTCCAATAGGAATCTCCAAACTTCCAGGAATCTATTTTTTTAGGTGCGAACCGTTCGTTTCAGGGAGGGTAATGGGCTGGAAACCCGTGCTTATTGCCGTTGAAAATCTGCTCCGTTGGTCCAAAACGGCGGGTTGGTTTAGTGGTCCAATGTTATCCTGTATCCACCCGAGAGGTGAAGTGAAAAAATCCCACGTCTGTTGCTTCGCTGCGAAAACTACCAAGGGAGTTGCGAGAAGGAGTTTCATCTAGTTGGTGGTTGAACCAACCCTTTTTTTTTTCCAAAAATATTGGTCAACCAAAAAGGCAATCTTCCCCAATTTATTTTAGGGTAGTAAAAACTGAAAAGTGGCCATCTTGGCTGCTCATGAATGCTCATCACTATTACAAGCACCAACCAGAAAATGCACAAAATGTTTGAAATCCACTTGGTCAACTCCAATCTAGCTGGTGGTTGAACCACCAACCCTTTGAAAATACATGCGGCCGTCAAAAAATTGGGTGCATCTTGCGCCCAAGTTTCGGTAGGTGAAAATTCCATAAAAAAAAGTTTGAAGTTTCACCACCCAGTCATCAAGCTACAAGGGAAGTTGTTCAACCTGAATTTCAGCTGTTACGACTTCTGCGTTTCAAACTTTCTCATTTCTGCAACCTTCAAAAAAGGGAGTGATTTTTGAGTGAATCAGTCTGACTGGATTTCTTAGATTCCCTTACAATGCCTGGAAAAAGTTCCAAAACATATATTCTCCCTTGAAGTGGTGTTGAAAAGCGTGATGATGGGTTGGAATCCGTAAACATATACCTTTCCAACAACAAATACCACGGGATTTCTGTAACCAAACTGTCACCCGGTGTTTTGGTAAACGTCCCGACCTGGATGCAGCCGCTTGTGCATGAGCACATTGACGCTCAAGAGTATGACATCGTTGTTGCAACTCGTTTAGTTGCCATTCCACCTGCAACAAACCAGCAGCAGTTGGCAGGTTTTGGCAGGTTGGCCGGCTAGTTGTTGATGTTTTTTTCCAAATGGGAACTACCGCCATTTTTGAGATGGAAATTCGATGCCATGAAATCCAAATGAGCCACGAAAAAAAAGGCCGTTTACTTTCAATTGAATCCTGGTTGGTTAATAGGGATCCTTATGATGGTTTATTATTATAATCCCCAATACAACTGGGTAGTGTAATCCCCTATGTACCCTAAACAATTAGGTTTATTTCATTCATCAAAAATGAGTCGTTTATTTCACTTCATTCTTCACTCCCGGGTTACCCCACTTTGACGCGGGGCTCATACGCCGGCCGCTTGGGAATAAAAAACCCAAGAATATAATTGGTCGTATTTTACGCCTCTAACTTCCATGTCGATCTTTGACAAAATGACTTAGGCCTGGAACAAGGCGAAAGTGAATTTCGAATCTCAGAAAATCCATATTGACTAAAACAAAAACACCTTCGCACGGTTCCTGAAACATGTTCGAAATATGTTTCATGAAATTGTTCGATGCAAATCCTCTCAGGTACTCCGTCAAAAAATACGCAAATATATAATCCCTAGGGATCCAATCACCTTCTGAGAATGGTAATGGAACCTAACAACTATGCTGAGGAGGTGATTGGACACCCCAATCATCATCTGAGAACATGACTGGATGCCTAGGGAATAACTTATAATAAATTAATTTGGTAAGGCCCTATTTCCTAACAGAAAGCCGTGGCCAATGTTACCCTCCCTCAAACTAACATGGCACGTGAAAATGGATGGTTAAAAGACTCTACTTTCCCTTTTGGGAAGACCTATAGATCCTATAGAATCTGCAGGTGAATTTGATCATATGTCAGCGACTAGGATTGTTTCACGAAGTTGATAATGTGTAGTCATGTCATTGACTCATAACTTATGACCCACTTAGTAAATTTCCAAGAAATCTCCAACAGGACCCACTGAACGGACCCCTAAACCTGAGTATCTAATATCTCTAGCACCTTACTTAGGCGTCGGTTGGTAAGGTCCCATTCAATTTTTCACGGAAAATTGTAAATTGTGTCCATAACCCATAGGATCCCTGTAACTGGGATATTTATATACCTACGTGAAAATGCTTGATTTGTATGGGCAAATTACTAGGTAACTATACTGTACTAGTTGGTGGTTGAACCAACCCATCTGAAAAAAAATAGTCAAATTGGATCATTTCCCAAAATAGGGATGAACATAAAACATGTTTGAAACCACCAACTAGGTAACTATACTGTATACCAACCACTTACGTCAAGTGGGTCCCATCAGCCCATCTCAAGGGCTGATACCCCACCTCGCTATCGGTGGACTCAGCTGGTTCCTCGGCCTGGTAGCCGTTCAACCCAACCCATACCATCTATAGGAATTGTATATTTTACCTATACATGACATATATTTGAACTTTATTTGGTAAATTGGAGCAGGTAAATAGAGTCCCAAAATTTGCGTCCATTTGTCATTTGTATAACTGTATTAAGCAACAAGATATTTAATTCTATTGGTCCATTTTTGAGCTAAAATTCTTGAGTTGCTTCAACTGTATTCAATTTGAACTCAACCGAAATTCAATCTGAAGGGTTGTTCATGTTGTTCAATTTCAACCACGTTCGACAACATCATTGGCCACCGGCCGCTTACCCCCTTCTCGTGCCTGATCATTGACCACTCGCAACCTGGAGGAAAGCCTCATGTTGAAGCAGCCCGTGATTCATGGCTCAAGCCGGGAGAATTGTTTAGCTATGCAAACATCCCGTTTCGCTTATGAAATCATCAGAGTGATGATGCTGGGAATCATATTTCAGGAGCGATTTCAGAATCAAAATCATAGATCTATAGCTTGTGTTTGTTTAAGGTGACCTGTTTTTTGCTTTCTACTGTGGTACACCACCATTCAACCACCATTTGGGAAATGTGTTTTTTCTTTCCAAGCACCGAACAAAGAATCTAAGTAATAATAGACTATAGTAGTATAATCCCCACTAGAATCCAAAGAACCGGTTGGTTCTTCAGTCCTCACTTAAACAATGGTGAATCGGAATACATGAAATACACTGGATGACACAGTCCTTTCCTGTTGGTTTGAGGACAATTAAAATTTACTCCCTCTATCTTTGGGCATCTGTGCTAGACATCTATTTTGAAATAAAGGTACTTGGTAAACCTTGACGATATTGAATAATTAGATATATAGACATTTACAGGAAAAGGTATGGCCTGCTTGCTTGGGGTAAAACTGTTGCATTCACCATGGTAGATACAAAAATACCTTGAACAAACAAACATAAACAGGAAATCAACAAATGCAGATATTTGATTGAACACCCTATAAACAGTCTGTTTGTTTTTTTTGTATGTGCCATTTTTGTAATTTTAGCCTCCACCCTTTTTGTTATGCCTGAGGATTGAGCCTTGGGGAATTACCAAATCTTTGGGTGAATGTCAGCTGGGGTGTTTTACATCCCAACCCAAGATCTACTCTTCTTCCAAGGTCCAACGTTGCAACCAAAATGCTCCATGGGACGATGGTATGTTTACCTACCTACATCATCTAATGGTTTGGGTTGGTGGTTTGGAGCCCGGTGGTTTGGGATTCAATGGGGTACCCCTAAGAATCCCAATCCCTTTCATTTTCGGGGATCTCAGGAATCTAAAACCACCAGGCCCCCAAACCACCAACTACACCCCTCAAGATTAACATGGAACATAATCACGGAGGTTTGGAAGATCATTTTCCTTTCTAAATGGGTGATTTGTAGGTTCCATGTAAATCTTCCAGGGTGTAACCATTAGTTGACTACAGTGATCCCAAAAAATCAACTAATTCATTTCATGGATCGGTAAGACCAATCCCATGGATCCGTCATGGATCCGTCATGGATCCGTCATGGATCCGTCATGTGACATGTTGACAAATCCCATGCAAACTCAGGAGAGTTTTTATTTTGAATCAAATCTCAGGACTTGGCTTTTTTTTAAAAAAAAAGCAAGGTTTTAATCAAAAAAAAGAATCTATACATAGCATGGCAACCCTTAGGTCCCCTGCTAAAAGTTAAACTCTTAGTGGGGCCCACATATAAAATCCCACAATCAACTCAAAGGAGCTAAGGGAATGTCCGGCTAATCTAAGACTCTAAGATATGCCCAGATAGGGTTAAATGAAGCCATGCTATTTGGGGACCCTATCTGTGGAAGAAACCATGTCCTTTGAAACCTGGAAAAATACCACCTTAATGGCACAGAGGATTCATCTTGGTAGAAACCATTTCCCAAATCTAGAACTCTTTCTGCCATAAAATCATTGTTAAGTGAATTTGTTTTTGTCTCTCCAAGATGAGTTTCCTTTCAATTGGGGCCAATTAGTTCCACTTCCTTTAGTTTTTTTGGCGGGGTAAGGGTATTTATAATCTATTAGTCTACCACTTGGGATGATGAAAAAACCATTTGGGGATCAGTTGTATCATCCCAATCTATATTACCTAATTACCTAAATAGGCCCTCTACTCAGATCTACCATTTGCCATTTAAGGGACGACTTCCATCATGGTAGAAAAATATTGTTGCTGAAAAAAAAAAGGGCACCAGTTGATAGAAAGTAAGTATATAAAATCCCACTATTTAGAGGGCTTGAAACATCCCCGAGTCTCTGAACTATCAACACGATGACCTTTTTGGAGATGGTTGGGTTCAAACCAAGCCGCTCGACGACCTCTTCATGCGTCTTTCGACAAAAGTCGCGCAAGGAATTGCCTTCCTGCAGCCTGCGAAGGCAACGCGTGAACAAATCATCAAGCTGATCCGCTTGAAGTTTTCATGCACAAGAAATGGTCAGGTTTTCCTGTTCGGATGATCCAACAAAAACCTAATTCCCCGATAGGATTCATGGATCCCATGTATGGTATATTTACCTACATTTGGTGGTAACTTAGTAGGTAAAAATACCAGTCGCATGGACCCGTCATGGGATTGAGAAAATGGGACTTCGTAGAAGTGTCAAACCCACATCTCAAAAAAATAGTGGTTGGACTTCCAACCGAAAGGTACCATTTTTTCAAAAAAAACTAGACCCTGCAAAGGTGTCAAATTTCAGACCCTGCGTCTGTTTTTTTTTTGGAGGTTATGGGCTCAAATCTCACGCCGTTGGAGGCAGGATTGAGGTATACATACCTTTGCTAAATTCCAAATCCACATTCTTTGAACCCACCCATGTCTTTTCATAATTCTTTTGGGTCCCTAAAAATCCATATTAACACAACTTTTCTAAAGAAAAAAAAGTAGAGAAGCATTTTAAATGCATATTTTTTTTGGGGAGGTGTTCCCTTTGGAAGGGTGGAGGGAGCACCTGGCCGCTAACTCCTCCTGCGCTTCGTCGCGCTGCTGTTGATGCTCCTCTTGCCGCTGCTGCGCCAAAGATTCAGCGGAGCGCAAGGCATGAACCTGGTGGAGGGCGGGGATGGATTTTCGTGGCTAAAAAAAAGAGGGGAATTCTCATAGGGATCCCAACCCAAGATCTACCCTTCTTCCAAGGTCCAAAGTTGCAACCAAAATGCTCTGAATCGGGCCATGGTATATTTACCTACCTACATCACCTAATGGTAAATTGGTGGTTTGGGGCCGGGATTCAATGGGATACCCTTAAGTAACAATCCCTTTCATAAGGGGATCCTAGGAATCCAAACCACCAATTAACCATTGATTGCAATGGTTTATGAAATAATCCCCACATAACTGCAGTTAATTTCAAATATCGAAAAAAAAGGGATGACAAATGGGGTAGTATAATCCCCACATATCTTAATACCCATGGGTAGTATAATCCCCTAAATCCCGATATTGAAGAAAAGGGCTGTTAAAAACCTTCAAATCAGCCATCCAGTTAAGTGAAAGTACCTTTCTGTGTGTTCCAGGTGAAGGTGATCTAGTCGGCGGTTTTTCACCAACCCATCTGAAAAAATATGCGCAAGTCCAATTGGGGATGATTTCCCCAAGTTTTTGGGATGAAAATTCCAAAAATATGTGAAGTTTCACCACCTACATTAGCTTCTTGGAATGTACGCCAGCAAAATTTGACATAGCTCCTGAAAAGTTCCAAACCATATTCTCCCAAATGGCGGTTGAATGGTGACGAATCCCGTGGGATCCCAATCCGTAAAACATCACCAACAAAAACAAATCCAAGTGATTCATGCATCTGTTCAGTGGAAGCACAGGCACCTCTTCTTGAAACTCTTGGGCCAGATTGGCGAGTTCCACATCCTCCAAGGATAACCCAATGGAAACAGTCAGCCGGTCTCCCAAAACTTCAAGCACCAAAAGCCACAGCGCCAAACATCAGACTTTTTTTGTAGGTTTAAAAGCAAAACATGAGACCGTTATTTGGAAGGCTACTCGGATATCCATGGAACAGTGGCATACCAATAGTAAGCAGGTCATGCATTATATTCTTTCACAAAACTCCTAAAAACTTCTGGGCAATAGGACCACCATCTACAAGGTGGGCGGGCCCCTACCAGTTATAAATGGAGTTGCAACTCCTATGAGTAACGCTTATAACCCCAGTTACCCTTTTATTTTCGGCCATTTATTGGGGTTGTAACCTAAATTTAAAACTGGATCCTGGGGCCCCACCCTTGTATAGTATGTTATATGACTATCATGTCCGGCTGCAGTGATATTGATACACCAAGCCTCCCTGAAGAAAAATCCAAAGGCTTCATGTTTTCTTATCTTCTTCACCTATTTAAAGGGGTTTTCTCAACCACCTTGGGGCCAAGTACGGTTATAACTAACCCAAAGTACCAAATACTTACAAACTACCACATCTACCACTTACACCAGGGTAAAAGTAGATGGCACAGTTACCATGTATTGGTTTAAAAAAGCAGCTCTGTATTAACCTACCTTTTGGGGACTGTGCCATGTACTTTGACCATGGGGTCACCACCTAATCATCTTCACCTTCACTTCCAGTTTCTGAAGCGCCACGTTAGTCTCTTTCTGCACCAGCGTGAGATCCTACCCAAGATGAAGCTCCCCAAATTGTTGGATCATTTCTCCAGGTACAGCCCTGAGTGCACCTAACATGACTAATTGGAAAATTCACCATGTTCAATAGGAAAATACATCTTCACATGGTGGATTTTTCCATATTCAGGTTAGTTGTTTTTTGGGAAAAAAACACATAACAAAAATCCTTGAAACCGCCAGCTTTGGCAACCCGTTTGGCAACCAGAGGGCCCAAAATCCTGAAGTAACAGTCACCACTCAGGATGACATACCCTCCCTGAAACTAACATGCTAAGCACCTGAAACTGGATGGTTGGAATACCTGTCATTCATGGTGAATTTGTTTCTCTGACAACTTTTTTGTGAACGTTGGATTACCTAAGGCGGGTAGTCCCTTTTTGCTACGAGAAACAGTCCGCATGGGTTCGCTCTTGGACATGGGAGCGGGCCCGCTAATAAAGGGAAAAGGCCTATTTTCAGGGGGAAGCTGTTAGTTTCAGGGACTGTATTTTATGTATTTTGGGCTCCGGGGGGGATCTCTATTTACCTAACTGGAAGGGATTTTGCCACGATGCAATTTTTGAAGGCACCACCACAGATTTGAGTCCGTCAACAAACTCTTGCTGGCCTTAAATTCACTGTTTTTAGATTAAGTTTCACAGGATGCATGTATGGTATAATTTATTTACATTTAGCAAGTTTGTATGGTAAACGTAGGTACATATATCAGTCCCATGGATCCTATGGGATTGAATCATTTACAACTGAATTTTGGAGTCCCAATTTCAACACATACCAATATAGGATGTGAATTTCATAGCCAATGGATACTCAATGGTGCTGGTTATATCTACCTACAAAACTAGGTACTTCAGGGTGGGTCATTTTTGACAAATACACCGAATACACCAAAATTTTGTGGCTAGAGAACTCCAATCATCCGAAATGCATCCTTAAATGGAAGACCCGAAGATCCATGATACCTGGTTTAAAAAATTGTTGATCAAACTTGCATCAACTGAACTTGAAAATCCCTCAAAAACCACCAAGTCCCAACTGCCTCCAAAAAGTTACACACTCTACGTCCAACTCTATTACCAGGTGATTCAATTCGTGACCCCCGACTCAATCCAGTCGGAGGTCACCTGTCCAACCAGGGTTTGCCATAATCACCTGAAACAACCCTAAAAAATAGGAGAAACCCTACATCACCAAGGGACAAACGCTACCTGTCAATCTTTAGGGGCCCGATTTTCCCATGTAACGGTTGGTCCTTATGGTGGACCCTGCCAACCAATGTCACATTTCCAGAATCACTTCCACGGGATCAGCAACAAGGCTAGATTCACGGCTTCGACCGTTTGACCGTTTGACGATGAGGAATCTGCAGAATCTTGAAGTCTTGGGGTGATTGTAAGTCCAGTAACAAGTAAGTCAGTAAGTCCAAGTGGCAAGCTGTTGGGAACAAACAAATCAAAAACATGAGTGCTTTTAAGGAACGTCCTCTGCATGGATCTGTTTCATCTTCAGCTTTTCTTGCAAACACCTGAAGAAATGACACCAGTGGCATATATGAAGGGGCATGAGATTCGCAGGGTTTGTCATGTACGTCCTACCTTCAACCTCACTTTCGAATTTACAGTATCATTCATTTCGCCTGTGTTTGTGGGGGGGTGATGTTGTGAAACAACCAGTCCTCACCAAAACAAAAACGGGAACAAAAACATGGTGACCAAACCGCAAAGCCTGATATGAAAATATTTTGGAAGTTGACATTCTCCAGCAAGGTCGGTTTATTGCTTTATTTTCGCTAATCACTAAGCCTACTTGGAGGATGGGCCCCCACTTAGTAAGTATAGTTAGTAATAAACCCCATTTATAAGCCATAAAAAGGCAATTTTGACTCCTACTGTTATTATTCGAACTGTACATGAGTCCTGACATTGCACTATCTGAAGTGCATGAAAACGGGAGCGAGCATTCGCAGTGAGCGATGCGCGAACCGGCGAACCGGTCCGTGACGGACCCCCCAAAGTGGATAGGATGTACCGAGCCCACTGCTCTCCAACACCCTTCAAAGGGACATGAGGCCGGACAGTTGTCCAACAGCCATCCTTGCCGTGAAACCACCATGGGTGCTGACAACCTTCGACCCGAACATGGTCCGCAGCTCCTTGAAGATGGAAGTCACCAGTCACCAGGCCCAAGCCCGCCCACAGCGGTATTGATGACTCCAAAAGTGTCATCTCCAGAAGAGAACAACCTGGAATCCGTGAAAGTTGGAGTTGATCCACTTGTTGCGCCACGTCATCTGCAATGCAAGCAAAGTGGCTGTTTCAGAAAGGGACATCAAAGACCAGCCACGAAAAGTAGCCATATTCAGGCCAAGAGCCTCGTCTGTAGCTGCTTTCACAATCTGGTCCGGGCCACGAAGAGTCTGCAAGCGCAGATGGCCACTATAGGGTGACACGAGTCTCCGCATTTTCTGGAGGCCACCAACGCAGACTTCCCCTCGGCCAGCGAGGTTCTCCGACCAAGCCAACTGGGTCTCTGGGGTTGCGAACCCCTTCAAGCCAGAGGGGATCCCTATATAGGCAACTGTCGGATCTTTTCGGTGGGAGATTTCTTACCACATTTCTCGTGCACGAAACTCCCACGGTTTCGTATCCAAAAAGGGGATCAAAAACATATACCATGGTTGCGAACCACTTACAACTTACAGGTCATCGCATGATCCTCCAAGTACCAAGGAGTGGATCCACATGCATCAAAAACTACTGGTGCGGTGAAAGATCAAACTCCTTTGGACAGAATTTAGATAACTTGCCATAATTCGCCATCTCATCTTCAGTGATTTTGCCCACCATACCCTCGGAAGATACCCCAAACTTCCCGAACCCCAACAATTCGAAAGAAATTCCGCAACATAAACCGTTGGTAAAACGTCCTTTTGGAATCTTCCAGGGGTTCGTGGGTAGAGATTTTAGACATCTGGGTTGATTGCTGAACTATTGACAGTAGGATTATGTCACTACTTGGATGTTCAATGAAAGAGTAACATAAGTGCAAAAACTACAAAGTCCTATCCCATAGGATCCCTATATATTTAATTACATGTTTTGTTGTTTCTTTCACGGTAAGTGTATAGTACATATTGGCGCGCGACCTAGTTACCACCCCCAGATATTGTCCACCATGGCTGAATCTATTGTAAAATCCAATGAAAACTAAGCAAACAAGAGTGCCGATGAATAAAAAAAATATGTTGTTTTTTTAATACGTGTGTTGAGTCGCCAATAGCAGTGAAGCAGCACCTAATGGCAGCGGGATCGCAGATTTTAGCTGCCACCCAAAACCATTCAAACGTTCTTCCAGCAGGCACATTATCACAGATTGCGACATGCGTAAAGTATATGTCCCGAAGCAGTCCATTGCGTAGCACTTTGAACACAAACGTTATCACAGGTTTGGGCATGCGTAAAGTATGTACCGAAGCAGTCCATTGCGTAGCACTCTTAACACGAACGTTATCACAGGCTTGGGCATGTGTAAAGTATGTACCGAAGCAGTCCATTGCGTAGCACTTTGAACACGAACGTTATCACAGGTTTGGGCATGTGTAAAGTATGTACGGAAGCAGTCCATTGCGTAGCACTTTGACCACGAACGTTATCACAGGTTTGGGTATGTGTAAAGTATGTACAGGAACACGGGGTAAGGGGGTGGTAAGTGGATCGCCTACCTACATATTCCATACATGGATCCCTTGGGTATTAAAAAACAGAATCCTTATCCCCCCGTCAAAACCATGGTAAACCCACGCCACCGAAGTGAAATCACTGCGGTTTTCCGAAACAAAAAAAAGGCACTTCCTGAGGAAAGCGGTTAGGAAAGTTGTACAGTAGGGGGCCCCTAGTTGTAAATTACTGCAGAAATGACCCCAATCAACCCTACTTAAAGTAACCCCAGCTGCAAACAAAAAAAGGAAGGAATTAATTAAATCCATGTATATCACCTATATACAACCCTTAAGCACAAGGCCCATTTACTGTATATAGCCCCAACCACTCGTTGAAAACCCCGCCTTTCCCTCATCTCTTCGAAGTTTTGGTGACGTTGATGGCAATTCTCTTTGGCCAACAACAATTGCTTTCGCAAATCCTGACCCGCGACGGGTCCCGCTCCCCCGGTGCTGGAGCGAATGTGAAACGGTGAGACTATGAATGGTTCGCAACCAAAAACCTGAACCCCTACGAATCGCAGGGGCTTTAAAACAATCGGCCCCTATAGGAAAGTCCACCCCAAGATAGACTTTTGGACCATGTTAGGCATATTTTGGAATGCCTGCTACGTTCACGAACAGTTGATTCAATTCAGATTGGTAGGCCCTGAGAGGAAAAAAATGCAAAATGAAGTTTTGGCCAAAAATAAATCTTTGGATGAATTTTTGGCCAAAGTTTCAGATGTTCAGATCAGTTTCTGCAACATTCAAACAGTTGGGTAACCGACTGGGAGAGTACCCGAGATATATACAAACATATACCACCTAGGGCTATATAATGGTTATACAGGTCAATAATATGGGGTAATATCTTGGGAACAACTGCTAGGGTACACTCCAAGGGTACCCCAATTTTCCCTTTGAAACATTCTCACAACCGTGGCGGCCTTCGTGAACAAAAAAGTCCTGAAGTGCCAAAGACTACGGTTGGTGGAAGAAATCCTGCACCAGTTGAGGTTGGTAGTTTATCCCACTATTTACAGGGTTTTGTACACCCCAGGTGGTGCAGGATTTCAGCCATCAACAGTATGGATGGCATATCATGATGACACTTGGACGTCATTCATGGCCCAACAGTTTACAGAGCTGGTGCCTGAATTTTGACATCGACCCAAGACGGATGCATGGGACGATTGTTTATTTACCTGGACCTACATTCAGTGAAGCACATGGGAGATGATGAAACACCTAAAAAAACCTGCGATTTTTGAAGCAAAATTGAATTTTATAGTGGGGTCCACCCCTTCAAAAAATCCACCAAATTAACAAAAATAAACCCTGCACATATCCAGTTCTTCCAGTTCACCCAAAAAATCTGGCACCAGGCGTCTAGCTACTAGTTACCTGATCTATTGGCTTGCCTGGGAGCCACATATAAAGCGACCTGCAAGATCAGGGGGAAACTACATGTTGGAATCAAATCATGAAAACAAATGGACTCGGATTCCAGGGAAAAACATGTCCATATCACACCCCTTCTTGTCCCATCTGTGATGGCCATTCCTTGACATGTTCCAATGCTCCCCCCCCAACCTGCACCAAAATCTTCTGTTCATTTAATTCTGATTCCACCAATGCTTCCTCTCTTTCCACTTCACCTGGAAGTTGATTTGTTCAGATTGGATGGAGGGAACTCCATCGATCAAGGGTGAATTCCATGCGCCCACCAAAATGGTAGAGAATCAGGACCCAAAACGTTTACATCCCCAACAAACTAACGGCCGGATACCCAAAATGATGGGCCTTGGAATAGGTGGCTCCAATGCTCCTTTTAAATATGGCCTTTTTTGGTGATTTTAACAAAGACTATGGCCTTTATGCCGTTAGTTGTGAACATGTTTTTTGGTGTCCAATTAGTTATCCATTAGTTATACCCAGAACATCCCCACATGTTCTCAAGTTAAATATATATATATACGGATACATACAGCTGGAACCACGGAATAGTGGATGTTTTTACCAAGCAAACCCTATGGTGGTTCAAATCTATTGGAAAAACTATGGAAGGCTTGGAAAACCGATTCTCTTTTTACCCCCAACCTTCAACGGGGTTACCCCTTCTTGGAAGATCATCCCATGACTTGCTGTATGTGCTTGATAACCCATGGTGATCGTAATCGTCCCCGATTCCTTGGGTTATGGGACCCCTTCCATTCATGGCCTAACTTTTATGGCTTATAAATGGGGATTAGTAACTCCTTACTAAGTGAGATGATCCTCCAAGTTCATGGAACAAAGGGTCCAAATCTTGAAAACCTTGCCAGTCATGACGTTTCTTGATGCCCGTTTCTAGCACTAGCTTGCAAGCCACATACTGCTGATGGTTCAGAAATCCGGCCATATCGGCAGCAAAAAGATCAAACATCATATGTATAAACCCCTGTAATGACAACTGCTTCCGCTGGATATTCTCGCGGGATTGCTGAAGCATCAACAGTATACAAGCTGGTCATTGAACCAACCCATTTGAAAAATATGCAACCGTCAAATTGGATCATTTCCCGAAAGGATCGGGGTAAAAAACCAAACAACATATTTGAAACCACCACCCTAGTATATTAGACCCCCCACCTTTGGACCCCCAAAACCATGAACAATAAGTGATGGTTATTTTAAAAAAAAATGAAACGCTAGAAATAAAGGGTGAAATAAGCCATATATACAGAACTGCCTGCAGAAAACGTGGGTTCCCATGGTAGATATATTGGTAGCCACCCTCCCCAGAAATGAATATGTTGAATTTTCGGCCTTAAGGGATCTTACCTATGGCTACTATTTTAGGGCGGCTACTTCGAGGATGGATCATCCCACTTAGCTAAGGCGTTAAGAACCACCATTTTTATAAGCCATAAATTTCAGCCATTTGGAAGGGGTCCCACAACCCGATCCTTAGGGGACTTATATACTAACCATGGTTATTATCCACTTACAAGTCATGGGATCCCATCCTCCAAGTACGGTATAGGATGACCAGCCACGGTTCCCGCCTCTGCGTTGCTGCAAGTCTTCAAGGTCCAACGTTTCGTTCTGATCGTCGAAAGAAGCTTCCTGCAAACCTTGGGGGTTGATGAGTGGATGAACCCAGGGCTTCCACCACCATTAAAATAATGGTTTTTCCCCAATTCCGATGATTAAAACCCTTCGGTAAGCAATGGTGGTTATATTAACACCTGGTGTTTTAATGGATGGTTGGAATCCCAGGGTCTATATAGGAACCCAGCTTCTTCCAAGGTATGCCCCAACTTGATCACCCAGAAATGGAGGTCACGTTTTTTTTTCGTCCTGAAATGGAAGAACCTGGTTCTTATTCACTATCATCTTATATCTATACACATTAATCTTGGGTGGATCTTCAAAAATGAGAACCCGGGGGGTTGAATGAAGGCCAAGCATTTCAACAAAACAGTGGTTCTCTGATAGTCTTCCAGCATGTAGATGGAAAAAATCTGGCCAAAGTCTAAAAAAAATCACGAACCTAGATTTCAAGATTTCCCTGAAAAAAGCCGGGGATTTCCCTTTGGTTATGCTACCTTTATAGGGGCCGCAGGTCGTGTGAGGTGAATTTGACCATCTTTGTCCATATCCACCCTTTCCATCCACCGGGCGACGTCGCAGCTCCCGCTGTGCCAGCGCTGTCCCTTCCGCCGCCCGCGCTTGCGCGGCGACGCTCCGCTGGGCGTTGCGCCGCAAGCGGTCGCAGGTGGCTTCGCGGGCGGCCAAGATTTCCTGACATATCAAGGAGGACTCAATGCTTGGATGTCTACTTGTTGGATGTCCAAAAAAAAAAATAGTACATGGTTGGTAAGTGGGTTATAACCCTAATATTGATATACCTGGAACCCAAATGACCCTTGTTTGGGTTTGAAAAGGCCTTGTTTTCGGGGGTTGACCTTCAAAAATAGAGGTCATTTGGGTTCCAGGTATCCATAATATATCCATTTACAAGTAGCGTTAACCCAGTTACTAACCATTTACTAAATTCCTGGGACATCTTAGTGCTTCCTGTCTCAGATTTGTCTTAGATTTGATGTTACTTTTTTTTTAATGGTATATTTGGTGTAGGCACATTCTATGTAGTAAATGTACTCAAGATTTACCTACCATACATTGGATCCTATACAGGTGATCTTACTGGCGAGTAGTTTGGGTTCACACTTCCGCGTTTGGAGGAAACCACGGATTTCCACGTGGAAAAAAACACCCACCCAAATTCGTGGCAAACTCCGGCTGAACCATATCAGTCGTCATCTCTCTCTAGTGGCCTTGCTTTCGCGCAGGAATTCTTCATTTTGTTCCAACTCCAACTGAAACCTGAGTGACTTTTCCAGGTGAGGTGAGCAGGAAACAACGTGAAACAACTTCCATTCAACTTACGAGTATTATTTTGTGGCAGGAACCATATGAGATGCTTGAATTTAATTGGGATTCTGATAATGATCAGATATGGTAATCTTCATATGACTGGATAGTACCCATACCATGTATTGTATATATATATACATATACCTAGACATTGATAGAGTTGATTTTTATGATACATGCGGGCAAATATACCATATATGGATGCTATGGGAATGGTATCATTGAGTATTTCCGCTAAATAACAAAAAAATCGATCACTGCTGAATTCACTTCCCAAACATCACACGATCTTCATGGTTGGTTCAACGGTTTTCCATCTCCGGTTGAGGGCATGGAGAAGTTTGGCGGAAGAGTTTTAGATAGATTCTCAAGTGGTGCAACCGCCATATATCTGAACCATCAACAGTAAAATTTCCCAAACTATCGATTATATAAAGCAACAAATGGTGACCTATTGTGGCGGGGATAAACGCCTGGTGGTTAGTCGACAGTTTAACCATGAAGCAATATTATAAATGCTCCATGGGATGGGAATATTCATCTATCTACATATTTCCTCTTGAATGTGGCCATTTCTAACCATTCAAGTAGGTAAATAAGGGATATGTATCCCTGAAACCAATAGCAAAAGGCCCTGAAAATAGGCCGGGCCCCAAAAGGAAGTCGTACTCTTCCTTTCCCACCCATGTTCAGGTGCGATGGCCGTTAGTTTCGGGGAGGGTATGAGACACAAAATTTGAATTTAATAGCTATAGTATCCTAATACCTTGCATCATGGGAACCCACAACCTTCATTTTTAGGGGTTATAACCCATATATTGGGGGTTTAAAACCTTCAGTTTTCATGGTTTTGGGGTTCAAGGGCACCTTGTACAACACAAATCTGGACGTCTCGTCATCTGATCTGAAAACTTTCCGAGGCCGGAAACTCTTCCTTGAAACCACCATTTCGGCGTTTTGGACCGGTGGTTTGGATTCGGAAAGGAAAGGGATGGTTACTTAAACGTACCCGATTCGAATCCCAAACCACCGGGCCCCACACCAACATGGAAAACCATGAGCTCATCCATATTCATGACATAATATTCCAGTTCAAGGAACAAGGCTGCTGCATCAAGCAAATCTTTCAAACACTTTGCCTGCTTTTTCACAGGTGGCTGTGTCGTCAGCGAGCTTGAGTGATTTTTTTCAACAGGAGGGTCGAAACAAGAGAAATATGTGAAAATCCACACCCCCTAAGAATCATTGGACCCTCCTACAGAGGGGTTTGGATCTGTATAGCAGGGTTTAGGGATCTCCAAACCCCTAGTTTTGAGATCCCATGATTCTTAGGGCCAATTCATACACGATCAATCCCCTCCCTGAAATAGTGGGTCAAACTTCCTCAAAACATCCCACGATCAACTGAAAGGGGGCTAGAAGGTTTTTTTACCCTTCGTGAAAAAAAACATGCAATATAAGCACCTGCAAATGGCCCTAAAAAATGGCCTTATGAAATGGGTAACTGGGGGTTAAAACTTGGCCAAACGGGTTTGTTTCCTTTTGGGGCCCTCCGGCATATTTTCAGAATGCGCTGTTGGCTGTTAGTTTCAGGGAGTATAAGGGATTACCGGCCCAAGGTATGCCTATGACCCACCCCATTGGCTTGAGACGTGACTTGGGGGAAGGATCTCGAAGACAAAATTGAGGCTGGCGCCGGTGGAACCATGACGATGTGGTGGTTTCGTCACTCACATGGGATCATTTCCCTGGTAGCAGGGTAGGAAATAATTCACATGTCTTCACAACCAAGTGATATTGCCTATAGGATCCATGGGACTGGTATATTTACTACATTTACCTTTTAAACAATCAACCAAATGTAGGTAAATATACCATTATACATCCTATTGGTTATATTGGAGGAAATGGACAGCAACATCAGCAACAGTACAAACAAAAAGTTGTATTAATGGCACTTCCTTCCCAAAGATCGGATTGACCAAACACAAAATACGCTCCAATAGATGTTCCATACGTCTTCCGTTGGAGACAATGCCACATGGACCAGCATGTGCCACCCATTACCTCTGAATAAGGCCATAAATTCAGTACACCTCCGAAAAGAAACATGGAACCCCAAGACGAAGGTCTGCAAGATGATTTTCCTTTTCAAAGGTGGTGGTTTCAACCCAAAAATATTAGTCAAATTAGATCATTTCCCCAGGTAAGGGTTGAAATATTTTTTTTTTGAAACCACCACCTAGTTTCAAAGGGGTGATTCTCAAGTTCTATCTTAGTTTTCGGGGAGTGTACCTACCACCAGCTTTAGCAAGCCAACCCAGTCTACAGCGTTTTGGCACCTCCACAGTCGTCAGCGAGTTCCAAAAACCTGTCAGCGTGGTGCCTTACCCATGACGTATCCATGGGACAATTGTATATTTACCTACATGTACCAACAAAAATCAACCAACTGTAGGTATACCTGGATCTTCTAGATATGTAAAATCATCTGCCTCTTGGTAGGTGTTTTTTGGTGAAATTCGGCAGAAATTTTACACACAAAAGGAAGATCCAGGTATATGTTCCAGGTTCCGGATGGTATGACTTAGGATGTAGCATTTTAAGGTGAGGATTATAGATGATCTCGATCCTAAAGTCACAAGGAATTGCAGTTATATACTATTCGCAAACTTTACACCAGGGTAAAAGTAGATGGCACAGTTACATTGTATTGGTTTATGTATATAAGCCCTGAATCAACCTACCTTTTAGATCTTTTAGAGACTGTGCCATGTACTTTGACCATGGGGTATTAATTCATCATTTGCAACAAATCCTGGGATGCTTTTTGATTTCGAAATGGAACAGTCACACGGCTTACCACCTGACATGAGATATACTAGTTGGTGGTTTCAACCCATCTGAAAAAATATGCTCGTCAAAATGGGAATCATTTTCCCAAGTAGGGGTGAAAATAAAAAATAGTTGAAACCACCACCCAGATTCATCCACGATAAAAAATGAAGATCTCACATGTAATTTTCAATTTCAAAAAGATCCTCGTGACTACTCTCCCCATGCTGCACGGGCTGCCGATACGACTCCACACAACCTGATACGACTTAACCCTAGGACTTGTACCTGGGATATATAGTTTAAGTTGTTCCCCTGTCCTGGCACACCATCCATTTTGGAAACCAGCCGTTGCCATCAATTTCCTCACCTTGAAAGTAACTATACGTTGGGTTGCCCCCCCCTCCCAGGATGCCAGTAGGTTTAGGTTCGGATCCCCTACAAAACATATTCCAGAATCCTGGTGGTGACTGTTACTGGGCAGGGGGAGTTTCCAAAACTATACCTGACTAATAGGTGAAGTAAAAAAAAGCCACAACAACCCCAATAAGCAGTTGAGTCCAGTCATTTAAAATAGAGCTTTGAGCTCCAAAACATCTCTTCAGAATGCTCAGCTTCTTTCCGCAAAAAAAAAAACTCAATGACTTTACCCTAAGAATCCAGGTATGTCCCATCCTACATTCCTATTCTAAGAATGGGATTGTAACCCTCAATCCTATTCTAGGGAGGGGTCTGGATTCTTAGGGTTAAGAAACCACCCCGGTCAGGAACCATGGAAATCCATGTTTTCGGCGAACCTGCCGTTGGCCCGGCTGGCGTAGTCTCCATCTTTGGATTCAGTCAACCTCTTTGGGTTGTAAGTACCGTACTCCATGGCTCTCCAAAAAAAAACTACCAGGCAATTACCTTCATGTTGAAATTCCTTCATGTTGAAATTTGTTGCCTGGATGTACTGGATGTTGATTTCCAAAGAAAAAAACACATACAGACAGTTGTATACCCTCTGGTAAACGATCACATAGCGATGGCTGGAATATCCCCATGTTCAATAGGAACTACATCTTCAATCCGGGTCCATTTTCCCGCGATTGCTATGTTAGTTTGCTGGACTGTAGTAGACAAATGCTATGTGGGCCTTGTTTGCCTCTGCATATCCAGTTTTCTAGAACCTCAACGTTGTTTCAATTGCTGCTGTTCAGGGATTTGATTTGAAGCTCCCATCAATGCATGATTGTAGACGCTTGACATCACATCCGCTATTTTCAATATACAGGTTGGTCACAGCTTGACATCACAGGGTACAGTATCCTATTTGTATGTCAAAACCAATTAAGCAATGAACAAAACCCCGGTTGGTTGGGTTATATAGGGGATTATACTACCAAGGGGGGATTATAATAAACCATTATAAGGATCCCTATGACACAACCAGTATAATAGTAGAAAGGCTCAATCCGCCCTGGGATCTTGCGATATGAAAGTGCAGCTCTTTTTCGCGCGCTCTTGCTGCCAACGGTGATCCTCCCTGTCACTCGCATTTTTTCCTGCCCAGGCGGTTGCCCCCAACAACCACCAGATGGAAAACATGGAAACCTCCCCCAATGCCAGGGGCATCGGGCATCACATTTAGCAACACAAATACACCAAAAATAACATCAACGTTTCAACGTAACAAATGATTCGAAAAAAGTGATCCCAACTTGAATCGTTACCCTCTGGTAAACTAACATATACAATGGAAAATCCCCATTTTCAATAGGAAATACTTCTTCAAAGGGTCCATGTTCCATTGCTATGTTAGTTTACCGGAGTGTAGTTGGAAATCACCAACAACAACCTTCCCAATAAACACGTTTTCACCATTCATTCCCTGAAAATGGCAGCCTACAAGGTGGGCGCCTAAAAACGATAGATATACTACGTAAATGGGGTAGAAATGGCCAAAAATAAAGGGGTAACTGGAGTTATAACCCCTATACGGTAAAGGGCCTATAAATGGTGTGATAATGCCAACTACCTAATCTTTTTCGGCTTTTTATGCAGGGGTTATATCTTTCAAAATAACTGGCTTTTCAACGGGAAACCCACCATGACCTGTCACGACGACTTTCCATCACGCCTCAATCGACAGGCAGTGCTGTACGCCTGGACAAGGCTCGCACAAAGAAGTCCATTCCAGTCCTGCCGAATCGGCGGCAGCCCACCGGGCGGAGCCGCCATGAATTTTTTCTATCATGAGCCCCCAAAACCCAACCATGGAAAAATACAGGTTTTGGCCACCTAAAAACCAAGTTATTTATCACAAAAACCCTCTAAAAATGCAGGTTTCAGGGGCCCATGGTATTTTTATAGCATTTTTGGCGGTTTGGGGAGAGAGATATAGTACCCACATAGGATCTATGGGAATGGTATATGTACCTACATTTGGTTGATTTTTGGCAAATTAGTATGTAAATAATGTTAAATATACCTCAGGTCTACCCCCCTCCCTGTTAGAGTGAGCACAACAGGGGGGCACAATATAAGCACGAGAAAATTAGCTCAGGAAGTGTTTTATCCCAATTGGGGGTGTGATTTCTTAATGTATGTCAATTGACCTTCCCACCCTTTTTCTTTTGCCTTCGGATAGCAAAATTGCAAAGCTTTCTATGCCCCACACAGGTTTCGGAACCTAGAAACC
>DF242674.1:24131-41350 GCA_000507305.1 Breviolum minutum Mf 1.05b.01 | reverse complement strand
GATCCAAACTATCCGAACAACAGTAGCAATTCGAGCTGAGAAGGACTGGAATTCTACGATTCGCATCTCGCGCTATGGTTTTTTGCTTTCTTCGCGGAAAGTGGTCCTTGCTTGACAGACAGGACAATACATCAGTCTCTGAAGTCTGATGGCAGGCATCCAAACCCAAGTTGCTTCCTGGTGCGATCCAAACTATCCGAGCAACAGTAGCAATTCGAGCTGAGAAGGACTGGAATTCTACGATTCGCATCTCGCGCTATAAGCTGCCATCACATGCCATCACTCGCAGCTGGGTGCTTTGTTGACGCGTGCTGCTGGAGCTATACATTTCAATAAGATTAAGGGACTGAGCAACTAAAAGATACCTTATAACCACATTGTAGATGACTTTCAGCACAGTTATGCGGCACTTTGCACGGGCCCTGCCTTGGGCACGTAAAAAAGGGGTCCGGCCTGAGCCTGCAATGAGTCTGAGAATGTTGTCGGGAAAAACATTGAAATTGCACAAAAAATCAGCGCATGAACGAAAGTCGTGCACGAAGTTGAGTCTTCCATTGCAGAGTTCCTACACCCTCTTGCCCCGCCTGACCTGGCAAGGACGGAGTTTTGCAGCATGAATATGGCGATCACTTGAATTCAGGTTTGAAGTCTGATGGCAGGCATCCAAGCCCAAGTTGCTTCCTGATGCGATCCAAAGTATCCGAGCAACAGTAGCAATTCGAGCTGAGTAGGACTGGAATTCTACGATTCGCATCTCACGCTATGGTTTTTTGCTTTCTTCGCGGAAAGTGGTCCTTGCTTGACAGACAGGACAAATCCTCTTGTACATCAGTCTCTGAAGTCTGATGGCAGGCATCCAAGCCCAAGTTGCTTCCTGGTGCGATCCAAACTATCCGAGCAACAGTAGCAATTCGAGCTGAGAAGGACTGGAATTCTACGATTCGCATCTCGCGCTATGGTTTGGTGCATGCCTAAGAGTTGTTCACAAAGCTGAAGCTGCCATCACATGCCATCACTCGCAGCTGGGTGCTTTGTTGACGCGTGCTGCTGGACCTATACATTTCAATAAGATTAAGGGACTGAGCAACTAAAAGATACCTTATAACCACATTGAAGATGACTTTCAGCACAGTTATGCGGCACTTTGCACGGGCCCTGCCTCGGGCGCGTAAAAAAGGGGTCCGGCCTGAACCTTGGTTTCAAAATATTTCGATCAAACCCCAGAACTCATGTCCAAAGGCTTTTTGCAGAAGTGGAGAGAGGGTAGGAAAGCAAGTGTTAGGGAGGTTTGCGGAGGTACTTTGCAAGGATTCTTCTCAGTAGAACGAGTTATTCTCCCAGAAGCTATTTGGAGGACGATAAAACCACTTCCCCTATACACCTTGTCAGATAGCTCTCTAGTCGTCTCTCAAATGCCGCAACCCTGTTTGTGACGCCGTTCAGATGTTTTTTCCTAACAGCCTTGGAATGGCTCAAAGTGTCCGTCTCCAAACTTCCAAGTTGTTGTCCTTCATTGTGTTTCTTTTTTTTCAGGTGCACCTGTGCCATCCTGTGCCTTGCTCTTCTCCAACCCCGGTGTTTTGGCAAAGAGCCTGCCAGACATGACAGCTGAAAGATCAACGGTACAGTTCAAGTTCTGGTGCGGTGGAATTGCACGGCGAAAGACCATAAAAAGTCATTGACTCTTTTCGCATGTTTGTGTCCTACATCTGCGTTGCCGACGAGCAATGGTGACAATGATGACTCCCTTAACATTTACGTGTCACCCTGCCGATCATTCATTCATGAACGCTTAAGAAGCCTCGGAACTGTTCAGTGCGTTAGAGAAAAATTTGTTGAACCAAGTTGTTCTCATGACAATGGACCTTCGGAATTGCCCCCGCCTTTGCAGATGGTGTGTACATTTGTTACTTCGCAGAGGTGTCGCTTACTCGCTCCCAAGGGCTAGATGATTTTAGAATATTTTAGACACCAAGGCATCAAGCAAGAATATTTGTGATCTCCAACCAAAGAACATCGCAATCACACAACAAACATGTTCCTTTCCATCCTGCCCCTGTGCAGCATGGAACCAATGGCAGGTGGCTTGGGACAGGAGCAAGTGACAGTTCCAAAAATGAGGTCAGGAACATTGACTTTTCCGACCGCAAGTTATCGTTGCAGAAACTATTTGGAGGACGATAAAGCCACCGCTATCCCCAACTCGAGGCTGACCCCTTCCCAGCACAGGGTAGCAGACATGATGTCAATTGAGGATCAGGATAAAGGGAACAATGATCTCGTTGACAAACACAGCTGAAACAGCAGTCAACATTTCATCATAGATTGCAGCAACGGTATTAAAGCTGTGCTTGGAAACAGACCGCAGCATCGTGCAATCCATTTTTGCATTCCACCATGTCCCAGCAATACGACAATTTTGACTCCGCGTGCCGAACAGCCGCAAGTGTGAAAGAAGCATTGCTGCGGCTGAGCACTCGGTCATTACCAGAAAATGGAAAGCTCCGCTTGTAAGAACTCCTTTCATTCTGTGAAGCAGGTTTGTGGAATTGCATAACCCATGTGTTTTGTCCCGAAGTTCATTTTCAAAATGTGCTTTAAGTTGGGGTATTGGGTGCTACAGTCGCTCCGGGATGAAAATAGATGTATGCTATTTGAACACAAAACAGTTGAGCCATCGTACTTATGTGAAAGACAGAACTCTTTCATGTCGTGGTCATTGGTAATACCTACGTAACTTGACTTGTAGAGGGAGAGAGAAAGAGAAAATCACCAAATGTGCCAATGCTTAACCCCTCGGCAACAGGCAAAAGAAACTGGAACCTCCTTGAACCGTGTAATGCTTAATCCCTCGACAACAGCAATTCGAGCTGAGTAGGACTGGAATTCTACGATTCGCATCTCGTGGTATGTTTTTGTGTTGCAAGGAGACATGCGTTTGGACTGGATGAAAAATCGTGAAGCATGTGAAGAGACTGTGCCTAAAGCCGAGAGGTGAAGTATGACTGGCAGACAATCAAATACTGAAGGCATGAGGGTTTGTCCGCATCTGTCCTTGAGATCATTTGAGGATTGAGGAAAGCGCCCTGCTCGATGATGTTTACATGTTGTGGAAACAGGGGGCTGTGTTCTGTGAGTAGGTTTGGCGCATGCCTGAGAGTTGTTCACAAAGCTGAAGCTGCCATCACATGCCATCACACGCAGCTGGGTGCTTTGTCGAAGCGTGCTGCTGGAGCTATACATTTCAAGAAGACCAAGGGACTGGTTACCTGAGAAGTGCAAGCTAAGGAGCAACTAAAAGGTACCAAATCACCCTGCCGATCATTCATTCATGAACGGCTAAGAAGCCTCGGAACTGTTCAGTGCGTTAGAGAAAAACTTGTTGAACCAAGTTGTTCTCATGACAATGGACCTTCGGAATTGCCCCCGCCTTTGCAGATGGTGTGTACATTTGTTACTTCGCAGAGGTACTCGCAGAGGTGTCGCTTACTCGCTCCCAAGGACTGAGTTCCTTACCATCATTTCCCTTGTCTGTACAATTTGCTTGTGGTTTTGTGTGTTGTCAGTTGGCACTGGACCCAATTTCTTTTCCATGTTCTTGAAGCGTAGCTGACACTAGCACAGTTTGATCAAGATGTCTCTCTTACATGCTCGGAAGCTGGAATGTCGCAATGGCTTTGCACAGCAGTTTCTGAAAGGTTTGGTATTCTGGCAAAAGATCAGGGCTAGATGNAGAATATTTTAGACACCAAGGCATCAAGCAAGAATATTTGTGATCTCCAACCAAAGAACATCGCAATCACACAACAAACATGTTCCTTTCCATCCTGCCCCTGTGCAGCATGGAACCAATGGCAGGTGGCTTGGGACAGGAGCAAGTGACAGTTCCAAAAATGAGGTCAGGAACATTGACTTTTCCGACCGCAAGTTATCGTTGCAGAAACTATTTGGAGGACGATAAAGCCACCGCTATCCCCAACTCGAGGCTGACCCCTTCCCAGCACAGGGTAGCAGACATGATGTCAATTGAGGATCAGGATAAAGGGAACAATGATCTCGTTGACAAACACAGCTGAAACAGCAGTCAACATTTCATCATAGATTGCAGCAACGGTATTAAAGCTGTGCTTGGAATCAGACCGCAGCATCGTGCAATCCATTTTTGCATTCCACCATGTCCCAGCAATACGACAATTTTGACTCCGCGTGCCGAACAGCCGCAAGTGTGAAAGAAGCATTGCTGCGGCTGAGCACTCGGTCATTACCAGAAAATGGAAAGCTCCGCTTGTAAGAACTCCTTTCATTCTGTGAAGCAGGTTTGTGGAATTGCATAACCCATGTGTTTTGTCCCGAAGTTCATTTTCAAAATGTGCTTTAAGTTGGGGTATTGGGTGCTACAGTCGCTCCGGGATGAAAATAGATGTATGCTATTTGAACACAAAACAGTTGAGCCATCGTACTTATGTGAAAGACAGAACTCTTTCATGTCGTGGTCATTGGTAATACCTACGTAACTTGACTTGTAGAGGGAGAGAGAAAGAGAAAATCACCAAATGTGCCAATGCTTAACCCCTCGGCAACAGGCAAAAGAAACTGGAACCTCCTTGAACCGTGTAATGCTTAATCCCTCGACAACAGCAATTCGAGCTGAGTAGGACTGGAATTCTACGATTCGCATCTCGTGGTATGTTTTTGTGTTGCAAGGAGACATGCGTTTGGACTGGATGAAAAATCGTGAAGCATGTGAAGAGACTGTGCCTAAAGCCGAGAGGTGAAGTATGACTGGCAGACAATCAAATACTGAAGGCATGAGGGTTTGTCCGCATCTGTCCTTGAGATCATTTGAGGATTGAGGAAAGCGCCCTGCTCGATGATGTTTACATGTTGTGGAAACAGGGGGCTGTGTTCTGTGAGTAGGTTTGGCGCATGCCTGAGAGTTGTTCACAAAGCTGAAGCTGCCATCACATGCCATCACACGCAGCTGGGTGCTTTGTCGAAGCGTGCTGCTGGAGCTATACATTTCAAGAAGACCAAGGGACTGGTTACCTGAGAAGTGCAAGCTAAGGAGCAACTAAAAGGTACCAAATCACCCTGCCGATCATTCATTCATGAACGGCTAAGAAGCCTCGGAACTGTTNATAGGCTATAGAAATTGACTAGTTGCTTTGCCCGAGTGGCGGTTGGAGATATTCATGTAGCAAGCAACGTTTCCAATGAAGCAGTTAGCGCCTGCCTCCCGCCTGTTGGTTGAAATCTAGACGATTGCAGAGGCCCAGAGTATTGATTAGAGGGTCGTGTGCCATTGGGGCTGCCCTAGCTCTACCTGGCTAGCGATTAGATTTGGAATCCGCAGGTCATCCTCAATCATGCTGAAACCATTGATGCGAAGCCATTGCGCAGCCATATGCTATAGAAAATTGACCCACTGTTTTGGCAGAAAGACGGCTTTTAGGGACATTCAGGCAGCAAGCAGCGTTTCAGCGATGATGCTTCCATGCTTGCAACGATCGAAGGCGGTTCGTTGAAATCTAGACGATTGCAGCAGGGCCACCAATTTCACCCAGACTCCCAAGAAAAACAAGAATGAGTTTTGGAACTGTCATTTGGAAGGGCTGGGCCGAGTAGCCGAGCCAATATTTACAAGTCTATGCCCCGGTCAGCCTTTAAGATTATGAGTTTGTTGGGGTTCAAAAAGTGGAACCGCCTGAGAGGCATTGGCTATTAGCCGACCGAGTTTAAGGGGTCCCCAACCAAGAGATGTTGATGCCTTGGCTTGCGCAAAAGAGCTTTAACCGTTCCAAATCCTAACCCTCAGAATGCCACTGGTTTGCAGCCGTCGGCATTTGGGGGGTTTGGAACCCATGCACCGGGCACGACAATTCAGTCAGTCATTTCTAGGTGGCATCTTCGAAGAGAGACCTGCACCACCAGCATGATTCCATTGATCATTTTTGTTTTTGGTGAATTTAGCAGCCCTGTGCAGAGGCCCAGAGTATTGATCAACGGTCGTGCGCCATTGGGGCTGCTCTAGGGCTGCCTGATATCACATTGTGCAGGTTTTGGAGTGGCTAGCTGTTATATTTAGAATTGGAAGCCATTGATGCAAAGCTATTGCGAAGCCATGTGCTATGGCAGAAAGACGGCTTTTAGGGACATTCAGGCAGCAAGCAGCGTTTCAGCGATGATGCTTCCATGCTTGCAACGATCGAAGGCGGTTCGTTGAAATCTAGACGATTGAAGAGGCCCTGCTCTAATTAGGGCTGCCTGATATCACATTGTGCAGGTTTTGGGAGTGGCTAGCTGTGATATTTAGAATCGGAAGACATTGATGCAAGCAGGTTTTGGGAGTGGCTAGCTGCCGAAATGAATTTTCCGTAGAATCCGAAGGTCATCCTCAAGCATGCTGAAACCATTGATGCGAAGCCATGTGCAATTAAAAAATTGACCCATTGTTTTGGCCGAGAGACTGCCATTAGAGACATTCTGCTAAAGCACGTGGAAAGCCGCAGACGCTGCCTGCCCCATTGTTTTGGTTTGAATCAGATCCCGCCATGACATTGTCATACTTTTGTGGAGAGGCTACGCCAGCTGTCTAGAGTCTAGAGCTCAAAGTCATCCTGTCGTCTGTAATCATGGTGAAACCATTTGTTATAGGCAATTGGCCAAGTATGTGGCCGAGGGACGGCCATTGGCGACATTCACGCAGCAAGCGTTTCAGCGATGATGCTTCCATGCTTGCAACGATCGGAAGCAGTTGGTTGAAATATGTTGAAATCTAGACGATTGCAGAGGCCCAGAGTATTGATTAGAGGGTCGTGTGCCATTGGGGCTGCCCTAGCTCTACCTGGCTAGCGATTAGATTTGGAATCCGCAGGTCATCCTCAAACATGCTGAAACCAGTGATGCGAAGCCGTTGCACAGCCATTTGGTCCATGCAGCTACTTGACTTTCGGACTGAGTGATGTCTATTAGGTGTAGCCATTCCAAGACTTACGTGGCATGTTCGGACAGCAACGATTCCACTCTTCTCCAACCTGTTTACAACATTTTGAAACAGCGGACCATGTCTGCCCATGTTTTTGCCGTGGAAATCAGGCCCTCTTCAACAATGATGCCACTCTTGTCAACTCTGTCTAAAGCACGTGGAAGCCGCAGACGCTGCCTGCCCCATTGTTTTGGTTTGAATCAGATCCCGCCATGACATTGTCATACTTTTGTGGAGAGGCTACGCCAGCTGTCTAGAGTCTAGAGCTCAAAGTCATCCTGTCATCTGTAATCATGGTGAAACCACTGTGAAACCATTTAGTTATAGGCAATTGGCCAAGTATTTGGCCGAGGGACGGCCATTGGCGACATTTACGCAGCAAGCGTTTCAGCGATGGTGCTTCCATGCTTGCAACGATCGGAAGCAGTTGGTTGAAATATGTTGAAATCTAACCGATTTGAGACGCCCAGAGTATTGATTAATGGTCGTGCGCCATTGGGGCTGCTCTAGCGCTGCCTGATATCACATTGGGCAGGTTTTGGGAGTGGCTAGCTGTCATGTTTAGAATCGGAAGCCATTGATGCAAAGCCATGTGCTATAGAAAATTGACCCATTGTTTTGGCAGAAAGACAGCCTTTAGGGGCAGTCAGGCAGCAAGGAGATGGCATGATAGCCTACCGATAGCATCAATTGCCCAGAAACACGACACAGGCTCGTTTCTTTCAAACTCATTGAAAGGAGAGGTTTGTTTGAATGCCTTTACAGTTTGCTGAGTGGTTGCTGGCAGGTTTGGCATTCTGCAGCACGGACAACAAAGCACTGACCAGCAAGAGTGGACCTGGAAAACCAAATAAAGAACTTATGCAAAGAGCAGCTAGTAACCAGTGGAAGGTGACTTGGGAAAGGAGGCAAGTGCAATTTCCAAAATTACAGTCAACCACATGGAATTTCTACTGGAGACAGAGATCGTTCAGAAATGACCCATGTAGCTAGCGCAAACAGTTTGACCCGGATCTTTCTTTTGGATTTGTTTAGAATCCGAAGGTCATCCTTAATCATGGTGAAGCCATTGATGCGAAACCATTGCAACACCATGTGCTATAGAAAACTGGCTAATTGCTTTGCCCGAGTGGCGGTTGGAGATATTCATGTAGCAAGCAACGTTTCCAATGAAGCAGTTAGCGCCTGCCTCCCGCCTGTTGGTTGAAATCTAGACGATTGCAGAGGCCCAGAGTATTGATTAGAGGGTCGTGTGCCATTGGGGCTGCCCTAGCTCTACCTGGCTAGCGATTAGATTTGGAATCCGCAGGTCATCCTCAATCATGCCGAAACCAGTGATGCGAAGCCGTTGCACAGCCATTTGGTCCATGCAACTACTTGACTTTCGGACTGAGTGATGTCTATTAGGTGTAGCCATTCCAAGACTTACGTGGCATGTTCGGACAGCAATGATTCCACTCTTCTCCAACCTGTTTACAACATTTTGAACCAGCGGACCATGTCTGCCCATGTTTTTGCCTTCCACAATTTCGCGTCGAAATCAGGCCCTCTTCAACAATGATGCCACTCTTGTCAACTCTGTCTAAAGCACGTGGAAGCCGCAGACGCTGCCTGCCCCATTGTTTTGGTTTGAATCAGATCCCGCCATGACATTGTCATACTTTTGTGGAGAGGCTACGCCAGCTGTCTAGAGTCTAGAGCTCAAAGTCATCCTGTCATCTGTAATCATGGTGAAACCACTGTGAAACCATTTAGTTATAGGCAATTGGCCAAGTATTTGGCCGAGGGACGGCCATTGGCGACATTTACGCAGCAAGCGTTTCAGCGATGGTGCTTCCATGCTTGCAACGATCGGAAGCAGTTTGGTTGAAATCTAGACGATTGCAGAGGCCCAGAGTATTGATTAGTGGTCGTGCGCCATTGGGGCTGCTCTAGGGCTGCCTGATATCACATTGTGCAGGTTTTGGAGTGGCTAGCTGTTATATTTAGAATTGGAAGCCATTGATGCCAAGCTATTGCGAAGCCATGTGCTATGGCAGAAAGACGGCTTTTAGGGACATTCAGGCAGCAAGCAGCGTTTCAGCGATGATGCTTCCATGCTTGCAACGATCGAAGGCGGTTCGTTGAAATCTAGACGATTGCAGAGGCCCAGAGTATTGATCAACGGTCGTGCACCATTGGGGCTGCTCTAGGGCTGCCTGATATCACATTGTGCAGGTTTTGGAGTGGCTAGCTGTTATATTTACAATCGGAAGACATTGATGCAAGCAGGTTTTGGGAGTGGCTAGCTGCCAAAATGAATTTTGCGTAGAATCCGAAGGTCATCCTCAAGCATGCTGAAACCATTGATGCGAAGCCATTGCAAAGCCATGTGCTATTAAAAAATTGACCCATTGTTTTGGCCGAAAGACTGCCATTAGAGACATTCACGCAGCAAGCAGCGTTTCAGTGATGATGCTTCCACCCTGTTTGCAACGCTCGGAAGCACATGGCGCCTGCCTCCCGCCATGCAGTCCATGCACTTGGTCAATGTTGGGACTGAGTGACGAATATTAGCCATTCGAAAACCTACATGGGGCGTTCAGATAACAGTGATTCCGCTCTTATCCACTTTGTCTAAAGCACTTGGAAGCCGCAGACGGTGCCTGCCTATGTCTGCCTGCCACTTTTCTGGTTGAAATCAGATCCCTTTACTTTCACATGTTTAGCATCCGAGGGTCATCCTCCATCATGCTGAAACCATTGATGGCAATCACTTGCAACGCCATGTAGTACATTGCTCTTGGTCAATGTTCGAACATGTTCGAACTGTGTGATGAATATTAGCCATTCAAAAACTTACATGGGGCGTTCAGATAACAATGACTCCGCTCTTATCCACTCCGTTTAAAGCATTTGGAAGCCGCAGACGGTGCCTGCCTATGTTTGCCTGCCACTTTTTTGGTTGAAATCAGAATGTTGAGAGTGGCTAGCTGTGATGTTTAGCATCCAAGGGTCATCCTCCATCAGCGTGAAAGCCAAGATGCTGCGCCATTGCAAAGTCATGGGGTCCATGCAATTGGTCAATGTTTGGACTGAGTCATGATCATTAGCCTTTCAAAAACTCACGTGGCATGTTCGGACAACAATGATTCCACTCTGATCCACTCGGTTGACAGCCCTTGGAAGCCGCTGGTGACCACCTACAAGCTTTCGTTTCAGGACAATCTCCCATCAAACATCACGATTTGAAGATGTGATGTTGTTTCCTGAAGGGTGCATCCTGCAAAAGTGTCGGGTGTCAAAATGTTTGTGGAACCATGCTGCGGATGAAAATTTATCGTCAGCTCTGCGGCTTTGTTAGGCCTTCGGGACCACTGTGTGCATCATATACTTTTTTTGCTTCATTTTGTGTGATATGTGTGCTTTGTTTGCGTCCTGATGAGTCCAAAAATACACAGCGCGCGAAACTTGCATGTGCACTCCTTCATGAGAGCCCGTGTGGTGGGTGCTGGCACTCCTGACATTCTGCCAGAAGATCAGGACTCGATGTTGGACACAAAGCAGACACGAAAACAGCCTTGCAGTCTCTCCGCTGGAAAGAAAGAAGCAGCGCATTGAACAGTCAAGAGTTGGGCAATTCTCCTTCCTTTTGGCCACAACCAGATTTTGGGATGCCAAGCTTTCCAGGGGAGCAAGTGACACTACCAATGCACAGGTGGCAGTTTGTTTTTGAAGATCTGCTAGCAGATTCACGAATGGCTCCATGGGATCAGGAGCTGGATGTGGGACATGACTTTAGTTTCGTCTTCTCATCTTCTCTTTTTTTCCAGGTCCCTCCAGCCACAGCTGCTCGACCTTCTGTCAGCTGCCAGTGAGGAAGGTTTCGCCAACCAAGAGTCAATCGATGGTGACACATGTTCAGCCGCCTGCGGAAGCAGCTCGCTGAGCTTCATCCCACCTGTGCAAAATCTTCTTAGAGGCTTGCATCCTGTTTGCCACTTGTTAAGTCTTGAAGTTCCAGATTGTGGTCTTCTGGTGTTTTGAAAGTTGCTAACCCGTGCGCTCTTAAGGGGACCGATGTCCCGTCATTCAACATCCTCATGTGTAAACCCGTCAGGCTTGGTTGAGCAAACATTGCCCCTTAACCCCTTCAACTAGAAAGTGAAACCAGGGGAAGCTCAAGAGGCGTAGGAAGGAGGTCACAACTTGCAGCTTGCAAAAACATCTTTCGAGCGTTGTGTAGATGTTTTTCTCACCGATCTTGTCCAGATCGATGAATGTTGCATCGCTTCTTCCCTAGATTTTGTTTTCCTATGTTATCATGTCAGACCATGTTATTTCACATGGCAGAGTCAGGCTGGTTGGCCCCTCCGGTCAGTGTTCCAGGCAACAAAACTATACTAGCCTCAGAAGCCTGCCAGCTGAAGTTGTAGATCAGATAAGAATCGGTCACACCGCCAAATGCATGCTTGGACAGTTGGCACTGTGGATAAGCGACGTTGGTCCAGGTTGTCCTGATGACTGCAGGAAGCGCAGGGATCATCGTCTGGCAAAAATGACCAGAGGTGGACCTGCCCCGAGCTGCAGAATTTGCGTGACAGACACAGGGCATCTGCAGTTTACACCGATTTTCATGGTTCATCAATTTCGGACGGACAAGCCTAACTGTTTTGCTTTAGTGCAAATTCCCATTTTTTAAGTTTTTGCATACCCTTGCCCATTTTGAAGGAACCAGGCATGCAGCCTAACATTTGAGGTGCAGCGGCCAGAAGGGTTCAAAATGAGTAATGTAGATCTCTTTTCCAGGTGACTCTGGAAGGGTGCAACAGATGTGTGTCACATTGTGCTATTGCCAGGCATCAGCTTGCTGACTCCGCCTGACTGCAGTTTTCTTGTGCTCGCAGTGGCAAAAATGGGTTCCTTCTGGATGCGGAAGGTGTTTAGAGGCTTACACATGTCTGTCAGACACTGACATTCCGCATTTCTGTTACAAGAGGTGCCTGTTCCTTATTGGATTGCCTGAAGTCATTCCTTGCAAAGACCCTGCAACACCATCTTGATGGACAAATACATACATATGAACAGAGACTCCTAATCACAGTCAACGGACGGAGAATGTCACAATTTGTTCTAGCAAGCAGGCTGGCTTCAGGGGGCAGCGGGATGGCTGTCCTTGGGCCACCGAAAACAAAGTGCGCCATGGGGTCTATGACCCCATTGGGGTTGCATGAAAGGAAAGACGGAACCTGGTGTGTAATACATCTATTCTAATACATATATATTTTTCAAATGGACAAAAAGGGAATAATCACACTGTGGATAATCTAAAAACTATTTGGGGAGAACCCGACCATACAAGTAGGGGGTCCAGAATCTCAGGGGAGTATGTACATATACGTACAACATGTATACAGCTGCACAACTTCTTTGCCTGTACGTTGTGTTGGCTTTGGGTGTCTGGCGCTGGTCTACAGCCCCAAAGGCAGCAAGACAATTTCATAAACGCATGCGCATCATGCATGGAAGCAGCTGGAGGCAGTAAGACAAGTGCACTTTGATGGCCAGCACGTTTGCCACCTTGTTTCTGCATGATCAGTTCATTAACTTCCTTTGTCCGTTTTCAAGCTAGACATCAATCGCATGGTGGTCAGACTTGGCATACCTTGTCACGGCGTCAGCTGCCACAATAGAAGGGAGAAGCTTTCAGTTCCCACATTTGTCTTCGTTGTTATTCGAACCTTAACGAACTTAGCAAACCTCGTGATACCGTGATACCTCGTCAACAATCCACATGTGAAAATGTGTCATCCATCATTCTGCAGACGAGCCACACAAACAGCAGACGTGCTGGCCTTTTCATATGGACGCTTGGGCAAGCAAAACTCGGGATTGTGTAAGCTTGCACAAGCATTTCGGTAAATTGCGCAAGCTGAGTCTGAGCCTGGCAAAGAGCGATAAGCATAGCATAAGAAGGCGCCTGAGCGATTTCATACAACAAAAAGATAAATCTATCCAGGTCTTCACTGCCGCTCTTATATGAGAAGCACAGAAATGAAGCGAATGAAGCAGACATCCTTCAGTGATAGAAGACACAACCATGGAACTTCTTAGACATTTTGACGAGTCTGTCAGGAGTAACAGATCATCAGCAGGAGACACTGCATGTGGGCATGGAAACAGAAAAACCACAACATGTTGTGATGCGGAAACTTGAGATTGTCAACGGGATACCATATGCATATATGACTTGTATATGCGGTCCTCAGAAGATGTAAGTGAAAGGCAGGGTGTGAAGTGTCGGTGCTGCTTGGCTGCAAGCTATTGCCAACTGTCTAACCTGGCCGATTGTGGGCAATTGAATCCTACAGAGCTGCTGAGATGCTCTAACCTGAACTTGGCGATTCCCAACAGAATGACACTACAGTCACTACAGAAAGCAGTGACAATCTGTGGTCACTGTGGTAAGTGCGGGCTATATCTTGCCACAGCATGCCCTTCAGCATGCAGCTCCCAATCATTAAGATTTGATCCAAGTACTGTGTGATCAGTACGCGCATTGTGGGGTGAAATCGGCCTGCTGTGCATCAAATAGTGCCTGAAAGATCTTGGCCTTGCAAAAGATAATGCACATATGCTTGTTCAAGTTCTGAGGTCTTGCCGCCTTGCAAGCTAGGTAGTTGCGATTCACTGTGATGTTTCAACCCCATAGATATAGAGAAGTATTAAAGCTCAGGAGAGTAAGATGCTGGAAGATTACGAATAAGGTCAAATTCCAAACTTCTGTCTCAAACCATCTAAAGAAACGAAACTGTTGGGTGACCAATGCTGCCAACAAAACAGTCTTTGCATGCACGCTCTGCTTTCCTTTTCACGGTTTGGTCACCCCACCTTAGAAGCGCGCAGACTTGATGTGAATCCTTGCTTCGAACTTAACCTCACACATTAGGTCCCAAAAGAGCCCTAGTTTGTCATGCAACAAGTCGACGTAGACGATGACAAAATTCCACCATTTCTTGCAACGAAAGCAAGGCGTTTATACTCTACGATCGATCACATCACTGTGGAATGTCCAACTTCTACGTTGTCCTCTACATTGCAAGCCTTTCAAGACTCCAAATGAATGAGTTCAGGAGCAAGGATGGCCAGGGCCTGTGCTGGAACAGTTGGTTTGGTTGCCGCGGACAAGATTGGAAAAGTTGGTTTACAAAAGTGAACGCATAGCAGTGAAGCTGGATGCTTTGCTGAAGCTTGCCGCCAAAGCTATGTTGTTGGAAAGAGACTGTGAATGCTTGTAAAGCGCCTGTACGTAAGTGCTAGCATTGACACCATACAGGGGGCCAAGTATATGTGGATGTCCTCCACTTCGCTGCAATTGACTGGTTGAGCACAGGCGCAGATATGAGAAATTCCGCAGCCCGAAGCAACACTAGGAGGCAACACAGTAATCTGCTCGAATGTGGTGTGAGGCTTTCAGTTCCCATGGCACTCGGGAGGAAAGGTTGGCGCCACACATTCCCTCGGAAATTCACGAAAACCGGTCAAAAGCGATACAAATTCCAGGCTTGAGGGGCTGCCACTCTTCTGGCTTCCGCCGCCCGGCGCAAGTTTTTGCTTCGTTATCAGTAATCAGAGCTGATCGAGGACGAAGGGTCTATGGAACTCACATTTTAAGTCTGTTTAGCCGTGCTTCATTAGAACCTGAAGTTCAGGGAGCCATAGCTGTGACAGGTGTAAATCCTCTTGTACATCAATCTCTGAAGGGTTGATGGCAGCCCGGAGGCAAATAGGCATTTGCCTGAATGTGTTTAATGAGGTGGAATTGCCACATCAATGACAACCATCTTCGCCACAGCCTTCCCACACTAACCCGCAGAATGGAGTCTGAGTCTAAGTGTCACGTTGTTCCCTTTCGTGTTGAAATCCTCCAATCCAGTTCGCACCTTTGAGTCGGGTGAGAAACTCGCTGCCTCCAATTTGGCTTGGATCCACTTGGCATTTGAGGGACGCTCCTCCACTTTGGTACTTCCGGATTCAAGGTGCTAGATGTTGTAGTCGGTTTTGGTCTTTCAAGCTCAAGCAGATTCAGGAGCAAGGATTGCGGGTTTGCGCAGAGTATAATCTAGTGCAGAGAAGAGATAGAAGCCTGAGTGTAAGATTGTTCTAGCCAGTGTGGCTGGATCAACCTAGCATGCAATTCTTTGGATGCTTCATAACAACGCCAACGCCATGGTGCTTCAAATCTATTTCTAAGACGCCGAACCAATCCCAGCGATGGCAGCATGCAAATTGGTTTGTGGATGTATATAACCCCTCTGAACAGTTTTTGCTGCTTTCTTCGCGGAAAGTAGGTCTTGCCACCGACAAAAAGTTGGCCGCTGGCAAGCCAAGCTGGGTGTTGTGTTGAAGCTTGATGATGCAGCAAATTTTTCGAAGTGAGAAGCGTGAGTTAACCAGATGATATCTGATCATATTGCAGCTGACGTTCTGCACGGATATTTGCACGGTTGATGCAGCGCTTTACACATGCCCCGCGACAATGTAGCAAGTCACAACCTTAGAAACTCCAACAGTGTGCCTCAGAAAACGAAGGCTTTACAAGGGCGGCCACACGAGCTGCTGTGGAGGCATGTAAATTTTGAATTGATTGGGCAAAAGCAGCATTCGTCACAGTCGGGCCCAGCAACATTCTTAGGCCCCGAGGCCACCAGTTTTTCACACGACAGTCTTCTGGCCGTGGCTGGTTGCAACAGTAGCTTTGGCATCCTTACTTCGTTCTCTTGGCGTTCTTGGCGCTGAATTGTGGCAGGTAAGGCTTGCCAGACAAGATTGTGAGCGCTGCTATCGGTCCACTCAAGTTCCCTCATCAACTCGCCGAACTGTTTTGAGCTTTGAAGCAGACGCTTTTTGCCAAACATCTCATCTGGTACCAAATTCATGTTTTCAAATTTGTGGATGTGGTATTCTAACCGGGAATCTTCTGTTTGGAGTCGATACATGTCGACTTTCAGTCCCTGGTGATGAAGCATGATCTACTTGAAATCGAACTTGCTGCAGGGACAGCAGGCAGAGATTTGTGGCGGGGTTGCTGCAATCGACTTTGTGCCAAGCAAAATGCTGACGTCCAACTAGCCGAGCCCAAAACGAAGTGCTTGCCGTTTGCCGCTGCATGTTCTTAGGGCACCAGTCAAAGTGTCGGCCATTTGAACTAAAGTCTTTGCATGCTTGCACCTTTTGAAGCAAAACTCAGAGATCCAAAGCCGCAGTTCAGCTGGGCCATGAATGCCAGTGAACCTCGAGCTTTGTAAGCGTGCGTCCCGTTGCAGAAAGCAAATGGGACGGCTTTGTGGCAAGCTTTCTGTTGCAAAGTTCTATGCGTTTCAAAGGGGGCCAAATCAGAAAGGAAAGGCCGAAAAGGTTTCTTGGTGATAGAATGGAACTCTTGTCGGATGCCTGTCTGTCCGTAAGAGCCTTGTCCCAACTTGTCATGGTTTGCAGCAACAATTGCGACAGCATGGCAGCATACAACATCATCCATAGAATTCCAGGTCATCTGAGAGCCAGCTTCCTTTGGATGACAGTTTCTGACGACACCCTCCGTATGACAAGCAACTGCTGAGAACCTGATGTTTTCGGGTTCCGCAGAGATGCTTGCGTCAGCCATGGAGCTAAGTCAGCATCAGCCAGACAACTTGGTCATGGAGTCATGCACAGGTGCCTAAATGTAGAATGACGCAGCATACTCTCAAAGATGTCCTTTGTGACATGTCGTGACCGTTCCAGTGATTGGATTTCAGTATATTTCAACCACTTTCAGTCACATAATTGGAAGCTATGAATATGGGCTACATCACAGCTCAAGGCCAAGCCAGATACAAAGAGAACTGGATTCTGGATCACTAAACTTGAACAGAACCCAAAGACAAGTTGCCTCTAGTGTTTTTGGCTACAATCCACACTGCTTGTCACAGATCTATTTTCCGCGAGCCAAGACAGCTAAGCCCTCCCACCAGCGTGAGATGCGACTTGGTTTGAGTCGGAAAAGTCTGGCATTAAAGCAACATCGCGCAAAGAGGGCTAAAGTCAGATGTTCTCAGCGACTTCAGCCTGTAGGATAGTCAGTCCTTTGCGGAACCCGTAGGGTAACCCGGACTTAAGGGACCGTTACGGAACTACGGGGAACCTAAAACGGTTGAACAGAACCCAAAGCAAGTTGCCTCTAGTGTTTTTGGTGTGTATCACATGCTTGTCACAG